>QNGE01001348.1:61639-142592 GCA_008508345.1 Paragonimus westermani | reverse complement strand
ATGATGATGATGATGATGATGATGATGATGATGATGATGATGATGATGATGATGATGATGATGATGATGATGATGATGATGATGATGATGATGATGATGATGATGATGAAGCACATGCTTATGCATGAACGCTGCAAGGAAAACAGTAGAATGTTGATGGAATAGACGGTCCGTGCATGCTGTACTGTTCCAGACAAAAATGAATGGGAGAAGCTAGGATCAACTAATCGGTACCAACTGGGGATTTGAGCATATGGGCGTCTGTGTATGTGTACTCACTTCTGGAGTCGGATTGCCTTGATCACCCTTACCAGGCATCGGTGATCTAGACTTATTGTTTTCCACACGGGTTCACACGTTTTTCCCATCTTCACACGTTCGTAAACGGCTATTTAGCTAACTAGTTGATGTACTGGCTCGCTTTCAGCCTACCGGAAATCATGCGTCCATAAGCGTACACGACCGGACAAAAAGTACACGACGCATTGAACTTTACTATTCGTTCTCGTTTATTGATACCGATCTGAGCCAACTCTGGTGGACATCACTGTAACGCCTGTTCTACGCTCGCTGTTGACGCGCCTCGCGGTTTGTTCTTGTTTTATCAGCTGTCGTGTCGTTGAACTGACCACTTTCGAATGCCGAGACCTCTGTGTACTCCAGAGAACGTTTCTGTCAAGATGATCGCGCTGAAGTTCTGTGGGATTGAGATAAGGTGTTTAGGTGGCTGAAATCAGTATTATGAGGCAACCTAAACGACCATGTAAGTTTACATCGGGGGACTGGGACAATATCGTTATGAATTATCCAGTCCGACGGAGTACTGTTAGGCGTAAATGTACTTACAGTGAGTAATCTTTAGCTCCAATCATCGATACCCCTTCTTTCCACCTGGTCGTACGTTCAGTTGAATCCAGCATGTGCTAGTTCGTGACGGGACGCCACCCGCTCGTCTCATTTATTTCGGAATGGCCGTCATAGTATTTTTCTTAGTTATACTGTCGACTTGCTGAACACGGCCCTCATTTGACAATGTTCAGCTGATTGCCAACTTTTCTTTCTCAGTTGTTGCACACTCTTGTTATGATGATGTTGGGTCTCCTCTGACGTAGTCGATTACTTCTTCCTTCTGTTCGAATATTGGCCCGATACCATGGTCACTGGCGTCCGTCGCTATTGTGAAGGTTGTTCTTGTATTCAGAAGCCACGTTACCCTCGTATCCGACTTGGATGCTCTCTCAGTGTCGTCATTTCTCCTTAATTTGTTGTCCTTCATAAGTTCGTGTGATAGTGTCGTTACGGAACAAAACCAACCGTAGTCTACTGCTTGATTCCGAATTTGTTTTGTCATCCACTTCAGATCGGTGACAATGGTCCTTCTAATCATTGTATTCCCTGACAGTCGTTTGATTCCTTCTGGTCCAACCTCTCATCCTAGTAACACCACTGATGACTAAGTTTTGATTTGTCCGCATTGTTTCGAAGTGCAGCTACCTGAATCTGTTCTGGAGCAACATTCAGGTACGGTGAATGCTGTGACTCTGTTGCCGTTTATTGCAATATCTTCTCCATAAGGCCTGTCTTATCCAGGCGTCTCACCGATTGAACTATCACGTATAGAAACGTGAACTGCACACCGGACAATCGTTCGTGTCCGACCCCGTAACCAGCAGCATTGGTAAGTGGTATAAGTTGTTTGTTTCTTCAGTCACGTCTTCATTCAACATATTTTGTGCTTGTATCCTCGCTTCGTCTTCGAGGCGAACGGGTATTCTACTGAATCCGTACAGCTGGAGTGTTGCAGTTGTTGGTTTATCGTGTGTATTCTATTTCCAAAAGCCGTGTGAGTCTTCAGCAGCATTAAACATATTTTCAAGGAAGAGACTAGTTTAAGCAAGGGTCTTTGATGTACACGTTTGGCCGACGTAGTTCTTTTATATTGAACATCACTGAGTCGTACTTAGTCGGTAGCTTCTTCAACCTCGGCTATCCTATGGTACTCACGAGAGCTTAACTCCGGCTCAACTATCATCATAGGCAGCAACACGCCAGTGGCTGGCACTGATGCCCAACTGCCATCCAAAAATAAGAAAGAGGAAAAACTTTATGTAAGGGAAAAGATGGTGCTTAACTACTGAACTTTCGTGTCTAAACCCTCATTTTACACCAGGGCACCTACGCTTTGCAGTTCAGCAGCCGAGCGATAATTGAAACTCGGCATTCAAGACATTGAACCCTATCAGTCATCATCTTCTCGTATGTCTTCAACCACCGAATCTGTGATTCCCGAGGGCCTTAGTCTTGAACATGATTGCAACCGAAATCAGTTAACCTTTTGATAAGTGACTTCATTTCCCTATACCAAGCCATCGTTTGCCTGCTTATCACCTTATACCAAAAAGCTACGGCGTCCATAGAATGCCCAGCGCTACTAACGACTATTTTGCATGCCTACCGGATGCCCCACCCACCTAGGTATGTATATCCGTTAAAACTGAATACCAAAGTTCACCTGGTTTCGCTTTCCACTATCCGGCCCACAATCTCACCATTGTTTATCCGTTGGTGGCAACCGTTCACAGGGATTGGACGTAAACTCCGTGGGTTGAGTATTCCCTTATGATTACCGTTCTCTACTCTGAGGCCGTGCTTCACTGACGTACAGTAGCATTGCTTTTACAACCATCTAACATACGCCATCCTGGAGTTTCAAAAAGATCTCTTTCTGTCGCCCGAACGTCCCGGATTAACAGCTGCCACCTTAGTCTTGGGGATGCGAACACGTATTTTATTTCGCACATCATCAGTGCCGCTGATGCAAATTCTTAATTACGTGGACCACGCAATCACTTTCACACCTTCGTTATCCAACACCCAATCAACGTGAACACTAAAGTCTTGCAGAATTACTGCATTCTAAGGCTGCGAGACGCATTCTGATATCTTTGTTAGAGCTTGAGATACTCTCTGATGTTTTCTACACTGTTTGAAAGTTGCCAAACAGTATCTTTTCGTCAACGTAGTGAAGGCTAATTAACGTTCCACCACGTTGAAGGCCGACGCTGGCTTTGTGTAAGAGCCGTAGGCAATCATCCATTGTTTCATCTGCGACCAAATTAAAGAAAACCGTGAAGGTGGACAACATTGAGATGTGCCGCTTTTAACGTTGTACTTGTTGGGCACCTCATCGCAAACACCAACCTGAGGTGTACTGGGGGAATTGGGCACCGATAAGTGTTCACATAACCTGCTCAGCATCCGCATTTGTTCCAAACCACTGTAAAACTTTTGTTCGAGTCACTGTGTCGTGCGCGCTTTTGTAGTGAAGAGAAATGTCACTCGATGGCTGGTGTTAAGTATGACGCCGCCGTAGAATTTCACGAAGTGTTTTAATGTGATCTACAGCTGCCTATCTCAAACGAAACTGTGCGTGCTGTTTGTTAACGCATGTCTCTGATGATGCAGCGATTTGAGTATATATCTATCAGAGCCCTAGTCATAACTGGAATCAAGCTAGCCCGTATGTGCTCTTCGCAAAAGGCCCTGATTCCTTCCTTGAATATGGGAAAAATCGAATGACCGCAGCCGTTTGCGCTAGTTCACCCGACTGAGTGTAAGCTTGTACTTTCCAAACGATTCGCACTAGGTCATCTGGGTTATCGGCCTTATCGTAGTCGCTCATCTAAGTGTTAGTAGGTGGTTCAAAATCTGCTAACCAGAGCAACGGACTCGTGACATGTAGCGATGACACAGTACGGGTAGAAGGTCAGCCAAATTTGTCTCCATAACGTTCTTTTCCGAGTCCTAATATGTGTATATTACAAGTGGACCGTCACGAGGATTCTTCTGTTTGGTAACTGTGCTATATTTTCCCAGATGCTAACTATTGCGTCACATGGTATAGGATTTGCTGCTTGAATTGCATGTGAAATTTGCACCCACTAACAATCTGGATCTGTAATTCTTTAGTCATCCAGTTTATGTTCTACGCTAACTTGTTATACATGCATTACCGCGGAGGTGGTCAGTTTCTGATCATCCAACAGGTGTCCTGGAGGAGGCCCTCGCTCCATGAAATGGTGATTGAGGCGATAGTAAGCCAGCTCATAAGTTGACTCTAGCAGCTTGTCCCAATAGGTCTGGCAGTCCCTAACGGAATCAGACCACAGGTTTCACAAAGGTTTGACCCTCTCAAGGCGCCTTTTCGAAGCGGTTTAAATTAGAAAATTTACGTTGTACAAACTTCATATGGGGCAGTTTACTGGAACGTGTTGGTGTTTGACGTACAGTGTAAAGAAAGGCTACCAAAATATTGGATGGGTTTATGATTCACCTGAGGTTACAGCGTGAAGATCCTAGGTGCAAATGGGACTGGGCAGTTATTGTGTGCATGCGTGCGTTCGATCTGCATGTGTATGGACTGTCTAGGATGGGGTGAGTTACGAGGACACTACAAGCCCTTCCGCTAAGTAGATCATGTCCAATTACTGGCAGTTCCAAGCCATCGGACGGGTTCACCACCTGTGCTTGATTGGCAACCACCAACGCTTCTGTCAGTGGACGTTCCTTGTGGTTACGGAGACCACTTGTTAGCTTAATGGACTGATCAAAGGCGACTTGATTTTGGTTGAGGATTGCGTGTGCCGCGATAGCCGAATCATATCCTAATTTCTAAAGTTGCTCAGCGTCGGTAGGAGGCTTCTTACTAAACTACGTGTTGTTTAGTGCGTAGTTCCAGCTGTTGGTCGGTCTGTCCAACGTGAATGCTGGGCATTTCTTGCAGTTAATTCGATACATAGTCCGACCGCTCATTCTCAAACTGGGCTAACATATTCCTTAACGTTTTGGTGGCCTTAATTGTCGCTCGAGTGCTACACTGGTTGAAGACTCGTCTAAGATCCTCCGCTGTATTCTTTCTGTGCGGAATAACGGTACTCGACAGCCGATTTCTTGGTTCGTTAATCTTGTTACAGGGTAGCTCCTGAATTGGACGCAATATCTTGTCACATCAACCGCTAAGTTTTAGTGTTGATCTTACGATCCTGTGTCCTTTCAGCAGCTCTTTCTCGGAACTGGATAATAACAAGGCTCTGTGAAACAGACGGTCACCAGTATAGCAGCTGCATCCAGTTTGACCTGAATGAGTCAGTCTTAACGACAAGATGGTTCATCTCAGACGTCTGCAGATGCATAGACCCTTATCACTGGAACCAATTGAATTAACAACGTCAGTTGGTGCTTTCAGTTAATCGTCGTCCTGTGCGCGTTCTGTACACCTTGTTTCGCAGAAACAAACGAACAGACAAAGATAATAAGAGGTAGAATGAACAGATAATGTGTATTTTAGCTGGGGGCATGAAACTGGCGTACAAATATACTGGATACACAGTTGGGTTTTGAAATGACTATTGTTAATTACGAAACCAGGTATCTTGGTTATGTTTCTGGAATAGCTATCACCTTTGAAGGCCGACGAAATGTAATCAGACACCGTCTGCATTTTTCAGTTTAATTACCGTTGTTTTTATTAGCGTCTTTCTACGAAAAAGCTACTCCTGGTAGCTCTTTTCAGCGGGTATGCTGAATAGAAACTCTCTCGTGTTCTGTGGCGTCATTCGAGCACATTTTCGAAACCCCGTCTATCAGACATCGGACTAAATTACTCTTTTGTTGTAATGGTATAAAACCATGAAGGTTCGTATACCACACTATCCAAGTTGCCTTGCGATACGTTTTTCGTCGCCTCGTGCCATTCTTTCGACGAGATATTAATACGCCTAAAGGCACAACACCTGCAGGTAATTCATGCTTTGAGGTAAGGTGACTATTTTTGTGGGCAAAGTTGAAGTGGATCAACGTTCCTCTGGGGCTGTTCATTTCGTCTTTCATACAGGTATTGTGGTCTATGCAGCGTTTATATAAAAAAAACTAGTGATTTCATATAGGCAGCTGGTCATTTACTCCAGTTTCTTCGAAATATACCGATTAGTTTTGAGCCTAAAGGTGACCCTATTGCTCCTATTTCATTTTGACAACATACCTCTCAGGGAATTTAAACAGAATGTTCCATGTGCAGTTGCTGCTTTAGCTCCTCCATTGGTGTTCCAACACTGATGTCATCGTGGCAGAAAACTTCAGTCATCCCATTGGTCGAGATAACTGTGAAGATGTAGTGTGAGGATGTAGTGTCAAGCGAGAATAAGCGTATCCCCACCGCGGTCGGTTGCCTGAGCTTTTCAACAACAAAGTTAAAGCGTCTCTCAAACGTCGTTAATGTGTATCAGGCAAAATGAACTGATTCACTTCTGATAGGATTATATCAATAGACGCTAAGCCCTGTTGGTTACCCATAGTTCATTAAAATGAAGTACCCGTACTACTGATTTTAGGTACGTGCAACTCTCGATATCACGCAACGGTAAGTTAGCTAGCCCGACTGTTGGAGCCAGTTAGAAGGAGAGTAGCGACTGCTAATCTCCTTGATTCCACTTCCAGCAGTGCCGTTCCAAATACTCCCTGGGGCGCAGCTACAAACAGAAACCTCTGCCTGTTGTTCAAACTCTGAGCCAGCGCAGCGCGTTCTCCTTGTCGAATGCATCCGTCTGTACGCTGGCCAACTCTAGCTTCATGATGCTCGCCTACACGGCCGCATGGTTGCTAGTATCCTACGGTCGGTTTCCGTTCCGTCCACCGAAGTCACGTCCTCTTAGTCCGTTGAAAACACTCGACGGCTGCCGCCTGTGGATTTTTTCCTTCGAGATTTTGGAACGCCGATGTATATGCTCTCAAAAGCCGCTTATATTAAAAGGTTTATTGATAAACACTCATTGTAAGATCTCTGAGAATGCACCACAAAATTGATGTGTTACGGAAGTGAACAGAAAACGCTCTCTGTATCGGGGTCATTTGGAAGTCAAATCTCAGACGGTCGAATTTGAAGTACCTGGTATGCAGCTTGCGTGGTCAACGCAACTCCTGTTAATGACAGTCGTCATCCGCAGTTCATGAAGCCGCCTTGGACGTTACATGTTTGGCGTATGTCCATTACCAGCTAGTCATCATTCAGGTACTCGAGAGTTAGTTTTTGTCACAGGGTGCACTGGTTCCTCCACATCGTTCGTCTCGATGACGATTAGGGACTCACTTTCTATTCGATTTATTCTGTCCTTCGTTACTTCATTGTAGGCTTTACCGATATGTCAGTTAATTGTACTGTCTTGCTGTAGCGTTCCTCTGTCTTTAAAGGGAGTGTGTCAAAATGTTGAACAGCTCTCTGAAATTTCTGGCTCTAAATTACATTATGCACACCCATTTTACCAGTAATGTCGTTCACCCACATTTAAAAACATGCGTGTACAGTGTGCCGACAGAATCTTTGGTGATAACAATAACTGTCTCAATATTCATTAAGTCCTATAACACGGTCTGTACATATTCTTCTGCATTCTTGCTCTGAGGTGCACATTCTTTGATGGCTTCTTATTTAGCCACAACTTAAGTGAATCCCAAATCCACTTTCCTGTAATTCTTCCACTTCAAGCTGACCCAACATCACTTTCGCGTATCCCGATATAACTTTTCTGTCACCCGTTGTTAGTTTAATACGACCCAAAAAGCCTCGTCGGTTCGGAAAGTGGAAATGGATAAATCATGTTATACTGAAAGATTAGACTAATAGAAGTCTTAATCGAATCGGGCCAACGAACACTAAGTGTGTACAGCTGAGACAGAGCTGTGTGCGCTAGAATAGAACGTGTTCTGTCTGGTTCATACGACAGTGTATGTTGAATGTTGTGGTTCACTGGCGTTTGTCACTCCAGCTCGGTTAGAAAGTCTGTCAGTGTAGGCTATCATACTCAGTTGGGACTCCAGTGGAACTTTTACATCCTCACTTCCGACTCTTCTGATGCTGCAGAGTAATACAACGTAGACCTCTTGGGTCATCACAAATTGAAATCAAACAACGGATACGTGATATCGTAATGCCTCAGTGTGACAAAGCTGTACAGCTCATTAGGTGTGTAACGGGGTGAACATTTTTAGTTTGTTGTTTGGTTACTTCGTATAACATCCAGCGGTTCCGTCTTCAATTCAACTGTTTTAACTCACGTTTTTATTATCCCGATAATTGTGGTCCCTGAAAATCCAGCCCTCGGATTTTATAATCTACTTAATCGATTTGGCTTCCATTATCTCCCCGCATTAATTGCTCCTACATGACAGACGGCTCAACAAGAAGGTGGTGGTTGTTGCATATGCGCCACCCAATTCGACCGTTAATCATCTTACATCTTGTCTGTAGACTGTGCCACGATACCGTCATCCCTGGAGGCGAGAATTGTCCGAATTTTCTAAGTTACCAATGCCTGTTCATTTTTCTTTACCACTGAACTGAAAGTTTTGACAGTGAGTACACAGCATTCCACATTATTTTGTCCATATTTTATCTGTCTCCTGTTTCTATCAGCTATCAGCGGCACGCGTTTGCTCTGGGCGAACATTACAATTCATGTGTTCCTATTTCCGGTGTGACATGATCTATGCTTTGGATACAATCACCATTCAGGCAGTCCTACATTTCTCGTGTGACCACGAGAACCGTCTTACTAGATTTCACGGATGACTGACAGTTCAACTATCTGTTCCGTTCTTTCCTGCATACATAGATTTGCTGGTCTCTAACGCATTGCTTTTCTTGTACATTTGTGTGACAGTTGCTTTTGCTCAACGTTGGATATAATTTGTGCGACCTAGATGACTGGTAGTGGAGATTTTTTGAATAGAACACCCGTGACTGTTCACTTCAGATCGCTCATTTTTGTTTGTGTTTCCTCCATATATGTTACTGTGCTACTCTCTAGTTTCTGTATGAGGTTATCTTAGGGTTCTCGCATCTAAGAAAATTCAAGTAAACAGGGTTCCGTTTGTTTTTCCGTGACTCCCATGTTGTCGCCAGGTTGATTCTAACCAATATCCGCACTAAAACACTTTGTCGCCCCACGCGTGGTGTCTCACCAAATTCCAATAAGCGTACGCTGGTTGGTGTGTTGTGTAATCTGCTGGAGCGTCGAGGCGAAGCACCCACTAGGATTGTATCCAAGTTTGTTACGAAAAGCTGGTATTGCACGCTAAATATCGCTCACGTTTGATCGGCAGGACAAATTACACTCCCATTGTTGGATGTGCTAAGGATTGTTTGTTAGATTTGACTTTCTGTCTGAAGTGATATCGAGTGTTAATTTCGTCAGAGTTCGCTTGGTTTGTGTCAAATCAGAGTCTCACTGCTCGCTTCCCTTTGCTTATTTTCGCATGCAGTCACTGCAGAAAATTCATCCTGTAATTCGATTCTCCTCTTATAACTGTCCCTGTATATACATTGGGTTTTTCTCCCCTCCTCATTGTTTTCCGGATCTCACTTTCATCAGCCAGTAGTTACCCTCGTCAGCCAGTTCGAAGTTGACTGGTAGTCATTTTGGGAGGTCACTTTTTATCTGTTTCTTTTTCAGGCGCTTTTTCCGCTATCTATTTTAGATGTCTGGTTAACTCACATTAGAAAGGAACATTTCTGGGTCATATAGTATAGCCTCGTTGATCCCAATGTTTGAGTCGGCGTCTTTGTAGTTATCGTTTGTGCATGATGCTAACTTCAAAGTGTCAGATGGGCCAGTTTCTACTCCTTTTGTAGAACTCCATTCCGTTAGGGCCGTTGCATCTTCCGCATCCTTTGACTTGGTGGAGTGGTTTAAGAATAGATGGATCAAAGTTAGGTGGCTCGCTCCATTTGGAAGTATTACCGGTGGTAAAACGACTAACACTGCGTATCAGCGACAAAAAGTCTCGATGCTTCAATGTTCTGCGGACGGGTCCTGTTTTGAGGATCTAATCGATGATGGTGCCTCTCACATCCAACCTCTGTGGTACTAAATGTCCAGTCACCCCGTGATGCTGGTTTTTTCCGTTGATACTGTCTGTCTACTTCTCGCTATTCTTGCGCTTAGAATCCGGCCATGACTGGTGGAATTGCTGCCGTTTCACTTTTTCGGTGCATATAGTGTGTTCGGAAGTGATCAGATATCTAACTCAGCAGTAGTAGTATAAGTAGTGTCGATAAGCGACCTGCTGAACGAACGTACATTTCAGCTCTCTGACTCGACACATGTTTCCACCGCCCTACTTCCTCCTAATGTACGCAACTGTCAGGGAACTCGCCAGTTCTCCGAAAACATTGCATGAGAAAAAAATCTAACAAAGTGCACTCGTGGGTGAAATTAACCGTTGCCAGTGTCATGTACTTCTCCGGTCCACACGAGCGTCCTCACCCTCGTAACAACTTTTGTTGTTATCCCGACTACACGCCTACCCTGCACTGTCTGAACTTCGTTTGACCTTTGCTTGTTGCTAGCCCCAACCTCTAAAAATTTGAACGGGTTTGTGACCATGTTGTCTACGGATTGAGTGACATAAAAAGAACTCTGTCCAGAGGCCAATTTTTTTCTGTGTCCATGCGTTAGCCTCGGGTTGTTGGATTGGCCGCGAAGTTACGAACTAGTGTGTACTCTGTAGTCCATTGTTCATTACCGTTGTTCCGTTATCCGCCGTTTCACTAACCATTATTCCGTTTTCTCTTCACGAACTCGTAGGCTGTAGATCCAGTAACAGCACCAGGCTGGTCTCGTTCAACCAAAACTTTGAATAAAATATGCCGGTGATACATTCGTAATCCTTAAACGCTCAATATTAGGAAGCACATGCTACTCAGCACCGTTTCCAACTATGTTAAATTCACCATGGGGGTTGTAACCGACAACCAACTGCCGTTCTTGGATGTACTAATCGGCCACAAACCTGATGGAACTCTAGGGATCTCAGTTGATCGGAATGAAACGCATGCGGACCAACTCTAGTCTTCATAGTAACCACCCAGCGTCCCATAGAGGCTGCATTCAAACTGTTCAGAAGAACTGAAACATACTGCAGTATCCCAGGGCACCAAAGAAATGAAGAAAAGCATTTGTGCTGAGCGTTTCTTCGCAACGGATATCCACGAAATTCCATCAGATGGGGTTTGTTGCAGAACGGAAAGGATTAAAACTCCGCTAGACCGCCAACGAAATAAATTGCACTGCCTTGTCAGAACTGACCGCAAAACTTCTGAGACTACACTGCATTACGCTAGCGCACAAGCCGGCGGCAAAATCACGATGAGTACTGCCAAAACCAAAGGAACGTCTCAAAATCGCCGATAGAAGTGTTTTGGAGAAAAACTAATGCAGTGTCTGTGGGCAACATTGTATTGGTCATATCAAACAGAAACTATCACCACGAATCTCTGAACATAAATTGGCCATCAAGAGGCACGAACGATTATGTGTGATCTCCGTTCAGGAAAATCAAACTGGACTTACTTCAAACTGAGCACCTTAGGAGTCCTTACTTAGACGAACATCAGACACGTGAGAGAATTTCTCGAAGCTTTGTACCCAGTCAATAAGTAAACACATCGAGCTACACAATATTGATTAACCATGGACCTAGGGAGATGTAAACGCCACCAAGCTCAAATGCGGGCAACCACGAATGAATTGACTTGAACGGAGCGGACCGGTGTTCAAAACAGAACAACGGATCGCATTGAAAAAAGAGCGAAGTGGCCCACTCAGTCAAAAGATAGGGGCCAATCAATCGGATTCGGGGTCAAAGTTCAACATCGACGGGAGCAGCCAGTCGGACTGTATATCAAAGGCTCAAGGGGTGATGGAAATAAGTCGGGCCTCAGGTCATAGTCCATACAAAACAATGCAGCCAATGGTACTTCAGGTCAAAGGTCAAAACAACAGAATCACCAGTTGTTCGTTACACACAGGTAAAATGAAGGCCAATTCAGTATCGAATTTCTACGAAAAATCCAAACATGCGTCAGTGAATTCTGCATTGCATCAAACGGAACGGCAAGCGTACCGAAACTGAACAAATCCAACAAAGAATGTAATACTCGTCTATAGGTTGCTATATGACACCATGAACTCTGGCACTTTTGCACTATTCAGAAGTGAACACGCAACCCCAAAAGGGGCTAGTTTCCGACTCAATATCCGTGCTGCGGATTGCCTTGGTGACGTTCTTTGTTTGTCACTCGAACGGTGATACGTTGGGACAGCCTTCAAAAGAAAACCACCACATCTGCTTCCCTGGACACTTTCAGGTTGAGATCAAATGAATATCCCCGGGACACCTGAAATGTTTTTAGTTCCCACCCTGCCGAGCAAATTATGAGAAGGGCAATCACTCCGGAGTAACTAGTGAACTTCTTATGGTTGGCATTTTGTTGAGCGCGAGCCAGTATAATGTACTTGATGAATATGGTATACATGACTCGTTAAACAAACGTAACTCTGCGTTCGATGTACATGTGGTCGCCTGAAGTAAACAATTAGAAACTTCGAGGAAGCCATTATCTCACTACATCTATTTGCTTATCAAGTCGTTCGACATCGATTTATTGGCTGCCGTTAAACGTGGTGAAATCTAAAAGTACACACACTCGACGTTCTGGTTTCAGAGAGCACATCTTAGGAGACGCTACGTAGTCCACGGTCACTTGTGAGCGAGGGAATACTTATAATAGTAATAATAATCCATTGAATTCATGCGGTAAACAAGATCCACTCAACGCGATCCATGCACATAGTTTCAAACGGTACATACGAATAATATTAGCACAGTAAGATAACAAAACATTATGATACGAATCTCCGCTCGACCTCAGCTTCACTAGTAATATTTCTGCCTTGACCAAATGGGTTTCGGTTGATTGTCTAGTCCAAACAGAGCCCTTGGAAAATTCCAGGTAACATGTTTTACACGTCTTAACACGTTAGGTAGGCCCTTGTTGGAGGACATTATCCAAGCTTGTAGCCTATATTTGGAAAAAGACACTAACATACCTGAAGCGACCCAGTGATCCCGATACATCGTCACGCCAGATCGCGTAACACTGTTAGTCAGTATTAATCATACTTATGCAGAGACACAGTGGGTGTGGCGGCCGAGGAAGAGTGGACCTAAACGTTACTCCTGACTCTCAATTTCAACATTTTTAAGCCATGCCCCCTGAGTGATGCATTTCTTCTGCGAGTAAATAGACGGTCACTATTCGTTGTTGGGGTTAGTAGGCAGCTAAGAACTTTGTCTTCACTTCTTCCGAAACAGGATTTCACGGTAGATAAACAGTCATTGATGAATGTTATTGTTCCACGGTGGTTACGTCTTACATTGAATATTGTCGATGTGGAAGAAGAAAAAGATGTGTAAAGTAGTGAAACCATTTCGTGACTAGCCGGAAGTTCAGACAGGCATTCAAAAAGGTTACCATAAAATCACGGGTTTTACTGTTTGCCTGAGAATGGGGGAAAAATTGTGAGTTGTTACCAATCCGATTCTAGGTGATACGAAATAAGAACTCACATCAGAAACCGGGTCTTCGCTTGAAGAAAACTCAGATGATACGAAAGTGTCCAACAGAGACGTAATCACTGCGTTCACTAGTTAATTGAGCCACTGGTCTCCCGAGGAAAATAATGTGTTGCACTTGTGGTGGCTCCTCTTTTGGATAGTTTTGTATGACTGTGCTGTTCCATGTGGTGTAGATGCTCTGAATCTCCGAATTTTAAAAGACTTGTCTCCTCTCGTGTGAACTGGCTGGATGACAGATATGAGCTGAGTTGTGTGATGATAGCCAATCCTAGCTGTCAAGCCCCCTATAAACGAACACTGAGTTGGTGTGAGATGAACAGAACACAACAGAACACTTTTAACATTCTTGATGATTCTATGGGGAATGGGCAGTACCGTAGAGAGACTTAGTGAAAGGCCATTGCGTGAAGTCACTCTAATTAGGGTAAAGCCGACTGAATGTTCGTTATGACGGTGGCCATAAGGGTAGTAATAGAGTGTAGAGAGTAGTGAAAGTACTGTAACTGTAGTCTAGGTACAGCCGAAGTACAGTAGGCCAAAGTATTTCAAGAAGCACACGGACAAACGCCGACAACTCTCACAATAGTGGAAATGATTGTGATTTATGACCGTTTTTTACTGATTAATGTTGATCGCGCACACGCTGATGCTTGTTCTGCAGATGCGTTGAGGATTCCGCGGTGGATCCATCGGACTCGAAACATTGCCCATCGTAAGCGAAGTCCACGGGAAACCTGTTTCAACAACAACAGAGAAGGAAGTGGGTTTCTACTATATTTAGCTTAAATTGCTGGGTCAATTTCATGGTACATCTGACTCGGTGCTGCTTCGGGTACTACTGTTGTGATTAGTGTGAACACCCTTGGGTTGTTTTCGCGATAGGGCCAAGGGTTGGACGTAGGAAAGGCAGTTAGACGTGCAAAACGAATAATCACGACCGTAGTTTGGTTTCAGCGGTTTGTGCGCAGGCCGTAATCAGGAGGCTCAATTCAGCCGAATCTATCCAGTTCGTCCACTTCGGTATTCAGCAGGCTCCTTTTTACTAGGCACGTTATCACCAAGAACAAGATGTGGCACCGCCCTTGTGAAATAAAAAAGTAACAGGAGCAAAGTGAGCTACTATTCAAACGATGTCTCAAGCACGTGGAACCCAGCTAACACGTTGAAACGATTCCCAAAACAGCATCTCATAACCTCAGATGAAAGGTCATTCCAGTGACTGATAATCCCGTTAGAAAAACTGCTGCCTGAAAAAGTCAAGTGTCGGAGATTGTAGTGCTTCTCGTTGTGGCCTTTCTGACTAGTATAAGACATTGAGGTAAAGATCTGTTGCACCTGTCCTGCGTTAAGGAGGAGCACGCAGGAATTAAGTCACCACGCATTCTTCAAAACTCAATTGGATAGAGATCAGCAATTTCAGTTGAAGACTCAAAAAAAGTGTTTCAGGCGATCAATTATTTTGGTGCCAACTTTCTGAACACGTTCACCGGCAAATATGTCCTTTCACAAGCCGACATACACGATCCGATTGGTGCATTCAGAGAGAGGTCTTGAAGTGATCCCAAGAATTGTTTTAAAAGCATGCTTGTCCATGCTCAATCAATCTTGAGAGTTCTTGATCCTTCTTAGCTGCCATCTTGTGATGGTAGAATGATAAGCTAGACAAAGGCAAGCTTACAAACTTCCTAGGCCTTTCTTTGGATCAACTTTCACGGCGCATATTGGACTACGTGCGTTGTGTATTACGAGAAGGTTTCTGAAGTCTCCTCCGAATAACACGTATGCACATTTACTGTCGTTCAGGGGGAGGTTCTAGTCATCTGACCAACGCAGTACCAAGACTACCCATCTGTAACGCATTGGGGTCGAAAACATTCCAGATTTTCATGTCATTATCATAATGCAGAGGGGAATAGTCATTAACACAAAGGAAATAACAGTGTATCAAGCACGGATCCTTCGGCAACCTCAGTGGTGGCCGGGAGGGGTAAGAAAGATCCGGTCCGGTTTTTACTTCAAAGGTTCTGTTACTAAGGTTGTAAGTGACCCAACACAGGGTCCACTTTCGGGTGCCATGTGCTTCCGGTGTTTGTAAAAGAGGTCATTGTTTTAGACCTATGTCAGGCTAGCCACGAAGATTAGCATGTTGGTTAGGCATAACCGGTCGGGAAGGAAGCCATTCTGAGTAGCAGAGTACAAAATGCTTAAGAATGGCTCGTTTTGATAAACGCCTCATTATCTCGCATGGAATGCAGGTGGGGCTGATCGGCCGATAGATTACAATGGGGTGTCGATCGTCTGTCTCAAGTCTAGGTATAAAGGTGGCCTTTTACCACGACTCTCGAAGAGTGCCATTTCGAAATGCCTGTTTGAAAAGACAACGGGAGGCCTCACCGGATCAGAGACTGCTTCCTTGCGGGTTCTATGGTGGTTCGCGCCTGGCCCCTTTGTACTATAAGGAACAACTCTAGATGAGAGATCGTGAACATTTGGCAAGAAGACGCAAATTGTCAGCAGTCTGTGTTGCATATCTTGCCGCGAAAGAATCGGCTACCACCTCGGAGGAGCCACATAGCAGACAGTTGAAGAAGACTCCATGGAAATCTGGACAAAAACTTGGCAGGTAGAAGTTTACGCGTAGGATGGCCGCAGGAGAATCACTGGGGGTTTCCCTTTGTCTCGCGCCGAGTGTACTTGCGTAGAAAGTTCTTGTTTTTTGTAGTATTGGCAAGATTTCTGTCTGTATCTGGTGTCCGTTGGCGGATTTCCTTCCGGCGTCTGTTCCTCTTAGTGTTTATTTGGAAGCTTCTGTTTGAATAAGCCAGAACGTACGTCAAGAAGGTGGCGTAGATTTTGCGGCAGCGGTGAGTTACAGGAGAAGTTCCGTAATTTTCCAGGAGCAAATGCCTCTTCAGCCTTGTGAATCGTATCATTGAACGAGTGATGGTTTAGTTCCACTTACTAAGACTCGGGGCTCAGTGTATTTGTAATATCTTGCTGTTTTTTAAGCCACTAACAGGTGAAAGCAGCCACTGGCAGCATATGATCACTACGCCCAAGTGGTGGATTGACAACAGCTCTATTTGTTAGGCAGGCTTCATTCGTAATAACCAGATTATGCAAAGCGTGCGTTTGTTCTGGAAGACGTGTTATAGGCCGTTTGATGCGCTGCCCATTCGTCCTTGCAGATAATCACTGCCAGGGATTTTGGAAAATTAAGGTCAGATTCCCCCATGTTATTCAGATGTCTCACTGAGATTCGGTGCGTCGAATTCACCCATAATAAGAAGACGAGAGGAGCGCCGTGTAGGCAAGAAGCTGTCTAAGGGGATAAGAATGGCCTTGTCGTCGGATGCGCTGCATAACGCACAACGGCCCACACCACTGGCAAACCCTGTCGTCACTATCGAACTGAAGTCTGAACCTGAGTGCATCACGATTTTTTATGGAAAGTGACAAATTCCTCGGTGACGATCGGCACCAGGAGCTTCTGGCTTGTGGAGATGTGCGAGCCTCCAGTGTGTCCACGGCAGTAGCCATTTCGGTACGGTGAGTACCCAGGAACATGCAGCTTGTTGTCACCGGCATCCGTGGTAGGTTCGGTCTGTAAAAATATAATGTGAGGTCTAGTGCCAACGACCAGCTCTATGGTTTCCGGTAGTTCGTTTCAAAGGCTCAGACAGTTAATGAACATACATTTCAAGGCTACTTTCCCACTCCACTGGATTAAAAAGGAAACAGGGAAGAGCAAAGGAAAGCCTGGGGGAAATCCTACTATCGAGGGCGAATGTACGGATGGCGACCGGGTTTCGTACGCTCCTCCGTACTACGGTGGCCTCTCTCTAACACAACTTGAGAGCATGTGAGTACCATCGTGGGGCGCTTCGTCCGCCTTCGATTGTCCAACACGGACGTCCTGTGAACAGCCTTTGCCTTCCGCACTACTGCGAGGATGTTCAACATTCTTACACCTGCGAAAATTTGCGTGAAATTATCGAATGGAAGAAGCCCTGATGGAAGATATTCCAACCTACTCGAAGAAAATTTTGCTGGAGGAGTCCATGCACTAGTCTTCCGGGACTCCAGAAGCAACTCAATCTGGCTCGTAAGATTACGACATCCAGGTACGAAGTATTTTTGACAGACTCCTTTCGGGTGAGGAGGATGGAGGTGAGGAAGACGAGTGACGATTCGCGCCATCGCTGTGAACCAATTCTTGGGGCTCACCCGGTTTTGCAGGCGACTGACCGCCCAAAAGGAGGAGGACAACCACTTTTGCCGTTGTTGAAGACGTTTTGGTCAAAACTTTGGTGGAGTTGGCACCTTCTTGGGAGTGGAAAGTGCTGCCTCCGCTATGACCAGGAACCTCGGGTCCTTCTTGATATGTGGCATTACCTTGACAGCCTGGAAACGCTTCCGTTGCTCTTGTAAACAGCGATCAAGCAGGCATCCGCTTAACTACGCGCCGATAGCCTTCGGTTCCATCGCTTTACTAAGCGCGCCCCCCCATGCTCCGCTTCCTTTCTAACGTCACAAGAAACCAAAATGACTTCTCAGAGGTCTTTGAACGGAATTTTCAAATCCAGCAGGGAGAAGATGCTTACTAATATTTTGGCTTGCTCATAGGAAGTGGATTTGGTCAGACTATCCCCGAAATACTACTCGCCTCGTCTGGAATGCTGTGTCCTCCAGTTTTTGACGGCTTCCTGATCTTTAGCGAAAGGCAAATCCGATACCCCTCATGCAGCCATCATCTGAGAAGGGCGAGCGCTCTGTATCTGTTCGGTATGCTCAGCTCTGACTTAGTATCAGAAGAAGTGCCTCTCAGCCAGTGCTTTTTCTAAGGTTAACTTATGTACTGCAATGACACTTTCATATATCATGCAGCTACATTTAAACGTATCATTTTCTCGCTCGATGTCGATGGCGACAAACTGGACGGTAGCCGGCCCGGATTGGATGCGAACTTTTCTGATGAAGCAGCACCTACAGATAAACGGCACTGGCCAAAAAGCGAATAGAAACAGCCTATCCTCTTTGAGGCCACTACATTTGAGGTGGTACCAGGGTGAACACTTCTGAACGGCCATGTGGCTACCGAATCAGCCAAAACCACTGTATGTCTTTGATTCGCTAACAGTCCTCAATCTTGTACGTCATTGTGGCATGATGTGCGAACAGAAACGATTAGCGACGACAATGTCCCCAAGACAGCAAAAGGTTAGTGTAACCAGGCACAATCAGTGATGGAAACGTTATTGGAGACGAGACAGTAACGAAAACAAATAGGCATTAAATCAATCAGTGGGTAGCGTGGGCACTATGATAGACAATGTAATACCCCTGTGAACTTTAACGTTCGGAGCTTCAATAAATCAGTAATACGACCACAACGACGGCAGTAAGGCTCAACCCAAAATCCGAATTACCCAGATCCGCAAACACTGCAGCACGGGCGTAGTTTGAGTGCAGTCTTTCATTGTCGCACGAATTTCACAACTCACCTAACTGTTATCCTCAGGTGACACTCAAACTACACTCGTTCCGACTGTGAACCCCTGGTATACCCTCCGTGTGAAGTGCTACCTCCTAAGCTATTCCTAGCGATCTCTTTCCTCCCACCTCACAAAAGGAAACCAGGAAGTGGCTTTTAAGCGTACATCTACCAAGTATCTGAGTTTGCTCAACAAATTACCAGTAATCAGTCAGTTAGTTCACGGCACCCAAACGCACACCTCTGCTTTTACGGAGACCAATGACAATGAAATAAGGATCCAGGATACTCGGACTACCAAGCTGGCTTTGCTTGAACGAGGATGGATTGTGCATTATTTCTCCGCGGCAGAATCTCTCAATATCCGCGGCTATTCAGGAATTTCAGCCGCCTGATCAGTATGAGGCTGTGTGGCTTCGACTAACATTACGCGGCCAAGACTCAGTTCCAGTGGGTGTTATTTGCCGTTCCACCTGAACGAACACTTCTGGGAAGGCTATAAAACTTCACAGGGTTATTGAGTTCTTTCTGTCCGTTTATTACAGATAAATTAAGTGTACGCAAGATAATCTCGGTATCGGTGTCTCTCCAGGACTGTGAATGTAGAATCTTGACTTTATTGGCAGCGCTTATACATCGGGGAGCGCGGAAACATGTCAGCGTCCTCATGCGACATTGTTTTGGTCGAATTCCTTTACTGTTGTGCCTGAACACAATTTATGAGGGTCACCGGGTAGACAGGTTAGCCATCAAGCCGCCACTCCGACACGACGAAGACTCCATGCTCGCCTGCAATCATATTGCTTGCTGGTGACAAGGACCAGCAAAACATCACATTTGAAATTTGCATGGGGTTGACTTTAGTGAGCCTAGATACACAGGATCACTCCTCGAATATGATGCCGTGAACAAAACTGGCATAAGTTTTAAAGCTTGATGAAAAAGTCGAACGATTTAATCGTACTGCACAAACTCTGTGCACTGTTATCTCTCGTCTTTGCCGTGCAGAATACGTCGTTTCCTGGATGAATTTCTCCAGTTAAACAAAGACCTAGTGAACAGCCTAGAAGACCTAAGTGTCTTCCGCACTATTCTAAATCAATGTAGACGGGAAATCCGCGAACACGCTAGATTCGCACAAAAAGAGTGCTGCTAGAAGCTCTTATGGAAGAAAACTTCGTGCCGAAACATGCGTTGGCGGAGCAAAAAGTAGACCTACAACTCTTTCTGTGGAACTATCTGGGTTATCTAAGGAGTACTGTTCGGCGGTTTACAAAGCTACAAAGCCTAAGTGACACCCTAACCTTCCACTATGAGGGTCTTGGTGACCACTTCTTTCTGTTGTTTTACTGGATGTTGAAAACCTTCTACACAAGATCAACCCATACAGTGTGATTGGCTGTGACGAAGTCTAGCCCAGGATTCCCAAGCTGGCAGTTGCTAGTCTGGTAGAACCACTCCATAGGATTTTTCAACCGATTCACTGGACTGGCACCCATTCCAGCCCGTGGGAAGAAGCCACGGTCACGCCCATCTTCAAAATCGGTGGTCGTCACTCCCCGACTAGCTATCGGCCAGTCAGCCCTGCTATCATTACATGCACGACATTGAAGCGCGTAATCTTCAGGCACTTCATACAGAGTAATTTCCTTCCTACACCTAGCATGACTTACTTGATAACCGATTATTTACCAGAAATATGTTGATCTCCATAAAAAACCTGATGGAGACAAAAGATAAAGTCTTCATCACCGGAAGTGCTTTCTTTGATTGTGCTGAGGCCTTCGAAAGTGTTACACATGAACTTCTCAGACACATTGGAAGCTTACCCATAGGTCGGCTCTTTGCCAAGTTACTTCCTTTCTGAATAATAGAATGTTTACGGTTGAAGCCGCGTCACACCTTTAATCCCCGCGGTTTCTGTGGAGTTTCCTAAAGAGTTAGCGTCTGGTCCACTTTTTTCTCTTATATACATCAACGACCTTGTGAACGATTTACCCAACAACGCACTTAAAATCTGCGATGTCGGTTGCCTCGGTGCAGCACAGTTTGATCTTGACGCAGTTGGGCGCCGGTCGGACGACTGAAGCCTCTCGCCCAATGACAGTAAACGCACACACATTTCGCTTGTTGGAGACCGGAGAGAAACAAGAAACATATTAACCTATGTGGATTGCATAGAACAAACGCCGCTATTCGTTTTCAAGTTGACGACAGCCAACTACTTTTGTACCTCATATCTCACGCCTTTTCTGTCTACCTTGATTCTTACGCTCTTCAAAATTACTCAGTATTTTCCGGCGACAAACCACGAACTGAAGAAGCGAAAGCAATATGTTTCCTGCATGCACCCAACCTTCCAACGTGGAACAGCCTATGGGGTCCATTTCGATGGGCGCGAGTCCCATGAAATTGTGCACCTGTGAATAATGCACATCGTGAAATGTTTGGTTATTACAGCTCTGTGAACATTAGACGCTGCATGTGCTTACCCTTGATTCTCCTAAATCACATGCCCTCCTTTCGTTTAGTGCGTCAAGGTCTGACGTTACGTCTCTCCCGCAGGCTTTCTGCGAGTTAAGAGGAAACCGGCGCCTACCGCTTTGGAACTGGAACCAGCTCTTTGAATTTTTCATGGTGACTTGTTGCAAAACGCTTTCGAACTCCAACTGATCCCAAATTTACTCTGATACATGCGCCCAGTTCGTATGACACGCCAACGATGAAAACATACAGCTGGGTTCTCTTGAAAGCGGTGTTTTGACCCGAGAAGCGTAGTACTAACTGCCATCCAACACAGTATTAGACGATCCAACATGGGCCTAATGGATGCATCCACGTTTGACACACTCAATCCTTCGAAATCCTCTGCCAAGAGCGGAAGTTGGGATATCCGACGAAGTAATAGACCGTCAAACTGTGGAAAGTAGCGTGCGGTGGTTGCCGTCCTAACCTTCAGCAGCGCTAGTAAAGTTATAGTGTTGTTATATCAGGTGCCCTGCCTTCAATCAAGCGCATCAGATGAGTTTTCATACCGTCAACTGTTATTTCGAGTTTTCCATTTTTGTGCGCAGTGAATTCATATACACAGACATATTGTGATGGCATTCTGGGAAGGCCTAAATGAAATGTTTGCGGCGTGACTACCGTTCAACGCCTCGCACAATTTCATTCTGCATTTCACTTAAAATCTTCTGGAGGACATCCGGTTTACCTATGAAAACAGAAATGGCTTGGGTCTGGAGAACGTATTTTTGGAGTGAGTCAACTTGATGCAACCTAGCGCGTTAACGCCGGTGTCCATACCACGTATGACTGGGCAACACGTTTGGAAATGCTACGAGCTCTATCTTCTTCCGTTCACCTCTTGGTTTTTCATAATCCTCGTCGGTCTATCTGGCAAATCGAACAATAATGAGAACAACTACGTTGGTAACCCTTTGTAGAGTTCCATGTCGGTGGACTAAAACTCACTGGAGATACATCAGCTACCAACTATCTATGCTTGTTCGAGGTTGCTTACATTTCAAAAGGGGTTGTTGCGCAGCATGTAAAAACAAACTTTTGTGAAACTGACAGGTATACTGGCACGCTTTAGTCAACAGCTTTCGGTGGCATATGCAACTGACCATGATCATAGTCACTGTGAACTTCAATTCCACATTTCACTTTCTTCTACTCACAAGTGGACAGTAGTATGCTCTCATCTCCGAATTTTACGTGACTTCCGTTTGTAATATTCGCTCTTACTCCTGACTGTTTGATACGGTGAAATTTATTTCCCTTCCATAAACACCACATCGTACGTGAACAATTGAACTGTATTCGGCTTTCATACTAATACTTCAATTTCTACCATATTCTACCACATTTGTTTATATGAGTGACTGTAACCCACAGCATGTTTTACCGCTGGAATTAATCGGACACTTTGTCACGTTTCTGCTGCACGGTTGTATGCGCTTGTAAACATGGGCGTGAGTTGCTGTATATATTCAAATTGTTTATTGCTGAATTTGTAGAACCACGTTCGATATCGGTATATATATGTATATATTTACGTATAACCTTCTGCCCTCTGCCCATTTTCAGATACATATATACATATATATCCAGCCAAGACCGTGCGTGAGACTAGGCTACTAGGACGCATATTTCGATTTTCCTGCTAATTTAACAATCACCATGACCTCTCAAATTTGGTAAGGTGGTCTTCCCAATCTCACTGATGAGCCATGTGCTGCCAACTCCACTAATGTCTTTGTTGTTACCATCGTCGAGGAGACCTACACCATAACATTTGCAATGACCCCTATGTGTTCTAGTGTATTACCAATAGTGGTATACTTATGTGGGATGTCCAGAGAGTAAGCGATGCGACTGCTATTGAAAAAAGTCGTTAGTTAATCCGAAAAATCAATCATGAAATATAAGCAGCCAGGGGTAGCGATAGTTTTGGGTTTGTTTTGCATACAGATGCATTCATATGAAGTATTACTCAGACATATATTCTGTCCGTCGGACAAGTTGCTTACTGAGTAATTATGGCATGCCCAAAAGTAGTCGTCTTGTAAAAAAACGCCCATGCAAATATCCTGGTTGATTAAGAGTATCCTTAATATCGTTGCATATCTCTCAAGAAAATTCGTGTGCTACGATTACGATATTGGGCGGATTACACGTTAAAACACCGTTGTGGAATTTCAGTGGAAATTCTGCGATTGTAATCTTGACGTCTTACGCGCTATAAAAGCGAACGTACACTGTGAACTTTGCCACATCACGCTCCTTTTTTAAACATCGATAAAGCCGTGAAAAGAAAATCCCAGGCAAATGCGACATTTTAGAAACTAGTAAGACTCGAACGGAAAAATTGTCCAGACGGCCATATGGTGTAACGTTGACAGAAAGGTCTCAGAGAATAGACGTTACACTTCATTTTTACCGCTTCATATATGCAAAAGAAATGGTGCACAAATTTTTATGAGCATGGTTAAGCGTATTTGTTATACTCCGCTGCAGTAACGAATGAGCAAACACACATTCCAATGCACAAATCTCATAAATTGATGTAGACTTTGGTTAGCAAAGCACGCAGCAAGACGCGTGGACCGATGCACAACAGAAACTTCTCGAATTCACAGACCTTCCGTCTCAAAAATTCTAACCAACCCTTACACAATTTGAGAAAGTCTTTTCTCATGGTTGACGACATATTCAGAGTCAATAAGTCGAGCTGCTTTACACGTCAGTGCGCAAGCCTCTTTTTAATCGAGACCTGAACCACAAGAAGAAGTTTTCGCACCGTATCAAAACGAACGGAATGCAGATTATCATGTGGATGGTCATGTGTCATGTCTACCGGTGGAATTCGGGGTGGCAGAACAGTTGCTGGGTCTCTTCTCGAGGTGATCGGGTAGTCTGAACATTGCTCACAAGCGGAAGTGGTTCAGCTTCCACGGACGACAGGTCGGTCGTGCTTAGCGTAAGGCCGATGGCGCAGTATTCAACATAGTCAACTCATGAGAGTGTGGCTGGAATTCTATTCCCGGCCGTGGCAAGAACATGCATTAGTGACGAGCTCTAAT
The DNA here is from genome assembly GCA_008508345.1 of Paragonimus westermani. Classification (NCBI taxonomy): domain Eukaryota; kingdom Metazoa; phylum Platyhelminthes; class Trematoda; order Plagiorchiida; family Troglotrematidae; genus Paragonimus; species Paragonimus westermani. The sequence continues at coordinate 118,037 of QNGE01001348.1, read as the reverse complement.
ATGAGCGAAACGCAAGTCTAATGATCTTATTTGAAAGAGGTTAACAGGAATGTCTTCAGGAGTGCAACAGCCGTGACCAGTTATGGAGGGTGTTCATTGTGTGTATAATTTTTCTAATTACGAACTCTTCCTCCAGCTGCAGCCAAATTGTTCTGCGAACACAATGTCGTTTCATAGTGGGCAATGGGTTAACCACCATTTCATTTTATGCTCAATGTAAGGTTTGCTTTGGGGGCAGCCGATTTGGATTAGCTCACCACAGTAACCAACTCCAAGGGTAGTCTCTTCTTCAGTCGTCACAGCTAGTGACCTTCACAGCACCACTTCCGATTGAACACACACCGGATATTCGGTGTCAACCCGAAGGAATAAGACCAACGGGTGTGTGAGTGAGACATTTGTGTCCAGCTGGCCAGAGAATGTTGGTCAACTGATTGGCTAACACGGACAGGAAACTCTCATCTCTCGGAAAGTGACCGAGAAGACTGTAAATGGAAGATCTGCACTGGGAAGAAAAATATTAACATCATGACGCAAAAAGCGTTCATTACTGGAGTACATATGAATGCACTGTACGGGGGAAACGAAGTAGGGCCAAAGGGCAAGATTGAGCTGAAGAAAAACAGGCAAACTATTCATGTAACACTACACAGACAAACCTGGAAAGAAGAATTGATAGAAGACAGCAGACACCCAATTTTCTGACATTGGGAACGGATGAGTTGGCAAACGACCTTGGTGTTGGTCGATATAAAGTTTTAGCGAATAAAGGGATATACTGATATAATCTATTTGACTCTAACATGCTCCTTGTTTCTTCGCCGACGGTGTGCCATTAGCAGGTTGATTATCCAATAATCCAAAACGGCCAGTACATTCGCAGCCGCATACATCGCACCGTCATATAGTCATGTCACCGTGATCTTTGCCACCAGTGATACCCTTGCAGACTGTGCGCTTCCGTACATGGCCACGCAATTGCTGCTTACCGAACTAGAGGACACCCATCCAGATCTTATTTCTCTAAACTATCCGGTCCAACGCCAACTCTTCTAAACATCTAAAATCAATATTACAACACGGAAGATTTACCTGGATAACATCCTGGTGTCTGCACATTTGACCACCAAGATTTCGCTTAACAGAGTTCAGTTTTTCGTAGAGCAGCTGCTTTGGAATGCGATCATCGCCCATCTGATGGATGCGACCTAGCCGATGAAGGTGATCCAGCATCACAGTGGCTTCCGCTGAGTCCTTGTTCACTGGACGCAATATCTCGATGTTCAGAATCATCCCGACCACCGAATACCCAAGATGCGTCTTAAAGACTACAAACGGAAACGTTTCAAAGGGCGCACGTCCCGGAAACAGTTTTTAAATTTCACTGCCTTACAGCAGTATAGACAGCACCATTGAGCAGTAGACACACTGGTTCGTGGCATCTTCAGGCTGTAGTTCTTCCAGACACGTCTTTCAGGAAGTCCGAAAGGGGAACTGGCTTTCACCACGTGAGCTCACAATTCGCGGTCCGCAGACAAATCTGTGAATAAGTTGCAACTCAAGTAGCAAAAGTCTGTGAATCTGTCGGCAACATCTCCAGTGACGCGAATTTCAGGTGCACTTATAGGAAGGCTGAAAGAAGGAAATTTTCTGACCTGTATGGATATCCAGTCCAACATTGGTCGCCAAAGCCGTGGCCAGTCGCTGTAGTTCGTTCTTGTTGTGTGCGAACAGTGTGTTGTCATCTGCGAACAAAGGCACATGCGTCGTTGAGGTAAGTAACTGAGTTGGGGGCGCCGAAACGTCGAATATTCAGCAGGCGTCTATCCGTCCGATACTCAATGTAAGCGCCGTCTCCCTCGGAGTCCTGGAAAGCAAATGTTAGCATGGCAGTCAAATATGAAGTAAACAACTCAGGGGCTAGCACACAACCCTGCCTCATGCAAGTGACAATGTCAAGATCATCAGAGGCACATCCACACGATTGCACATTCGCCTTCATGTCCACATGGAGCATTCTAATTAGACCGGAACTTACCTGGACACCCAAACTTACCAAGCACCGTCAACAACGCCATGCGACTCATGGAGTCAAAGGTCTTGGTTAAGCCCACAAAGAAGGCATATAAGGCTGGTTTCAATGCCGAGTCGACAACGAACACATCGACTGTCATTATTCGAGTCAAGTCGGACACCATATCACTCGTTAACTTTACGTGGTTCACTTCATCCAGGAAACAACCCTACTGTGGAAGCACTTGCTCTCGAAGGCCGACTCACCATGTATAGTAGAGACTACAGTTCCACCCTAGATGGTTCAAACGGCCTGACACCATTAGTATGCGGCCGTTCTCCGACCTTATCAGGCCCATTCTAACCTAGTTTTCCAGCAAACGGTTCTACACACTTTGACTAATCACATGCGGGTGCTTTCTACCAAGCACATCTTTCGATTAACGTGAAGGCGCAGATCTCAACACACGTGCATCCCAAAGCAAATGAAATGGTTAGCTTCAACAATGCTACGACAACAACCCTGGGAATTCCATGGACCGACTACATCGTCGACCGTTGCACTGTTCTCCGTCCTCACTGTGTACACCGGCGACCGCCACAACGGACAGTCATTGATCAACAGCTTGTTATCACCTAAAAAACCAAGAAAGGACAACCATAACCTTGCTGACCTGTTGGATTGAAGCAATAATCCATACTTCCATCTCATCGAATGTTTCCGTAACAGGTGTTAGTATGCTTAAAAACGATTATTCGTACTTCGCGATGCTCAAATAATACCGCTTCTGTATGTTTTCTACATTATCCACTTGGGAAATACAACTGCTCGTGGGCAATCACGGAAACGATAATCATTACGGTAACAAAAAGTATGTTAGCAAATTCTGCCCACCTCACCACCCAATGCGCGAGGATGAATGTCCCACACAGTGTCCATTCAAGTGGGATATAACTGGAAAGGCTTTATTTTCCGGACCGAATTATAGTATCCATCATCAAGTTCAAAATCATCTGCTCAACCGAGAGCACAACGGTACATATTAGTGAATGAATAAACACACTCAGTCACCGGTCTTGCCGAGTTGGACTGCTTCCACTGCGAAAGTAATGTGGTGTGAATCTAGTCGACTCACCGCGTATCCAAATCCTGACACAACAGAAGATCTGACATAAGACCACTCCAAACATCGCGGTAAAGATACAACATCAGGATTAGACGAACGGTCTAAGTGTTGTGCCTTCCGTTATTCGCTAATTTGTTTGTTCCGTATTTCACCAATTAACATACAGTTCATGATGTTGCATGTGCTCGTGGGGTCAGCCAGTGACAGGCTGTGATTTCTCTGATACTGTTGTACATCCATAAATTCGGCGTCTCAACTCACGAACTGAACTGCTCACTGCTACCAGTGCTAGGTCTTATCCTTGTTACTTGCGTGGGAAGTTTTAATTTAAGTATGATTTCTAGGGCCATTCAAAGTCCCTTATTCTGGGTATCACAAATTGGCGTGGAGAATTGGAACTGCCTGTAATTAAGTAGTTGAATCTTCATGCTGGTGCGAGTGAAATCGAGGAATGGGTCGAACGGTTTGAACTGCGGTGCAGCATTCATCGTGATGAAAAGAAGGAAAACCAATCAGCTTTCTTTGTTATCTCTGGTGGTCGTGAATTTTATTCATCGCCAAATAATCTGGCTTATGCGAATGCTCCAACCTGATTGCCGTTCAACGAGTTGAAGAAGCTGCCGTCAAAGCACGTGCTTCCTGTCAATTTTCAGGCCACAGAACGGGTGAATTTCAATTCATTTGTGCGTTCATCTGGCACAAGCTTCCATGAGTTCATTATACAATTGCAAGAACAAGCTGCTCCTTGCAACTTTGGTGACAAGCTGGAGGAGCATCCACGGGATCGATTAATTGCTGGCATCAATGACGCTGATCTTCAGCGTAGATTGCTGGTCAAACAAGATGTGACTTTCCAAGAGGCCCCAGACATCTGCGAGCAGTAGGATGACGCCAATGCTGCTGCAGCTGATTCGAACGTGACATTATTTCAGAAGACCAAAGCGCATACTGCCACCCGAAGTCAACCAGTGAACAGGCCCTCTTATGCACCCATCATCAATCCCGGTCCGTAGGAACCCAACAGGTGTTTCTCGTGCGGTGAGATACACTTACGATCATCTTGCCGATTTCATAATGCTGTATGCCGTTAATGCGATAAATCTGGTCATATTAAGAAGGTGTGTATAAGTCAGAAACCTCACCTGAGTCAAGTTAGAGAGAAAAGTACTATAGAATCGTCCACTGCTGTTTATTCATTGCAAATGAAATCCGGGGCTGAGAAATTTATTCATAGATGTCTCAAGTTCAAATCGGGATGTAAGTGTGAATTCATTGTGGACACAGGAAGTAGCGAATCCATTATTTACAAACAGATACTAGATCGCATGGCCCCTGATGCTCAACTGAGGTCAACAACGATGAAAATACGTGGACTTACTGGTCATCAGTTAGATCTGCCAGGTTAAACTGATGTAATGATCGTTGTCAATGCTAATGAGCTGATTTCATTGCGTTTCTCGGTTTCGAACAGAAGTCCAGCCATTCTGGGGTTGAAGGCTTTGAAACAGCTCAACTGTACCTTTCCACTAAACACTAATTACAAAAATGGTCCAAGCGAACAGTACCAAGCTTAGTTACGCAATCAGATTGTTCAATGTTCACAAGGGGACCCGGTTTTTCTGAAGCGGCGAATAGTACCCTATGGAATGAGAGAATACGTGCATGATGCTCTCAACAGATTGAAGAAGGACAGCATAATCTCGCAGGTTGACTCATCAGCATGGGCCGCACCAATCATTGTGGTTATGAAAGAAGATAGCAAATCACCTAGGATATGCGGTTACTGTAGATCAACACTGAATCCAAGGCTGAAAAAGCGCAGCGACAACTGAGGAGCCAGTGGATTTTGTGAGAGCCCTGCACGGTAGCAAAGTGTTTTCTAAAATTGACATGACAAACGCATACTTACGAATTCCCTTAGAGTATGCTTCTGAGGCGACCACTACGATTAATACCCCTTGGGGATCATTTCAGTACAATTTTTCACCATTTGTATTACACGTATCAGCTGGGATATTCCAAGCTGCGATAAATGAAGTAATTACCGATTTGCCAGGAGTACGCGCTTATCAAGATGATGTAATCATATACGCCGGATGTGTGGAGGAGCATGACAAGAGGTTGCTTCCACTTCTGGAACGATTCAGGAATAAGACCATAGACAGAAGGCCGTCTAAGTGCGTGTTTCAAGTGCGAGAGCTACGTTTTCTTGATTTTACTGCGTGATAAAGGGTACAGGCCGAACCCTGACCGGTACAAAGCCTTGGTTACCGTTACATCACCAAGGCACCAAGATGAGCTGCGATCAGAAATGGGATGTTTGCAGTACTATTCTCGTTTTGTCCCAAGCTNTGTTGTACCTTCCGTTATTCGCTAATTTGTTTGTTCCGTATTTCACCAATTAACATACAGTTCATGATGTTGCATGTGCTCGTGGGGTCAGCCAGTGACAGGCTGTGATTTCTCTGATACTGTTGTACATCCATAAATTCGGCGTCTCAACTCACGAACTGAACTGCTCACTGCTACCAGTGCTAGGTCTTATCCTTGTTACTTGCGTGGGAAGTTTTAATTTAAGTATGACTTCTAGGGCTATTCGAGGTCCCTACTTCCGAGTGTCACAAGTGACCTGAAATTTTACCAACCGGCACCCTATTCGACGTACCCACAGATCAAGTGAAGTTGCCCACGCGCCCGTGTCTTTGTGACTGTTTGCGCGAAACGGTCATAGGAGCATGAGGGGAGTGAACCACCCGGCGTCAATGTGTTTATTGATCCATTTCGTAGGCAGTGTCGCCTACACTCATACAACCTATCTGTGAGACACTCTCCTTGGACTACACTTTAACGTAGTACAGCAGGCGTGCATGTCCGGAATCACCCAATCGTCAAACAGGAGCGGCCGTCCTGTTTTGCGGCTGTTGGTTGTCGAGAAACGCGACGATCGTGCTACCAGGAGTTCACGAGGTTTGTAGGAGACGGCCACACAAATATACTAATGGGGCCGTGTAAAACGCTCTGGAAAGGACAAACTGGCTGTTGGGAGGGTTCAATGTGTGGACACCAAGCTGGTCGTTGATTGACAATTGTCCCCTACCAGTCCCGGCCTGAAGTTCTTGATCTGTATACACCTGGATTTTGACGGCTTTCTGGTGATTCATTTTTCCCTTACTTGTTTTTGGGGATAGGTCTACGAGGAAAGTTCATCATGGAGAATGGCATGCTAAGAGGATGTGGCATGAAGCATTACAGGTCTTGTTCTCTTACCTTCCATTAGCAACAGTTCTTTTCTTACAGGGTTATTAAATGCTGGAACAACTCTCCTTTCGAGGTTGTTAGCTGTAATTCAGCAGATCGGTTAGAGGTAATGTCAGATTCTGACTATTAATCTCATTTCATTACATTTTATCAACTTTAACCCCAAAGAGCAACTGTGCATCTTGTTTTCATTAAGTGCTCTCCAGATCAACAGACACTGAATAGTATAAACACATTGGATCACGGTACCTTGGGCCCATTCCTCGAACCCTTGGCAGACGATTAAATTTGGTTCAGGCTGTTTCAGAAGCATATCCCGTTCTGTAACTGCGGAAAATAACTGAAGAATTTTTATAACATGCAAGCCAGGCATCCTTACTCTGAGTGCCCGTTACGTTTTTGGGCCAACTTTGGAGCAACATGGAGACACCGAGCGAGAGCGTTTTTTCGAGGTAGGGGTTCCAACAATAGTCCAGTGATAGAAAGTAACACAGACCAGTGTATGCCAAAGGCCCATCAAGACATGAGCACGACCTACACAAACGTAAATTAAAACGGCGCCAACAGCACACAGCTCAAATTCAGTCCGCACGCGCTTGCTGGTTTTGACTGCCCCTTACACTAATGTAATGTACCCGTAAAAAGGGCGAACGAGAGTTGCCAGTAACCGTTCATCAAGAGCATGTATAATTTCTACAAAATAATGGAAATGTAAGAAACTGTATGAAAAATCACGTCACGGTTCAGTCACTCGGCCTGTCCTCAACCGGGGACCCTTCTTCGAAGACTACACAAGTCGACGGCTGTGTAACAAGGAGGATGACGGAGATTAACCACGCTTTCAAGACACTCAACAAGCGTTTTATTAGTTCCGGTTTCATTTTACACTATCCCCTACCAAGTCAGACAACGACCCCAATGCCAAACCCCTGCTCTGTTCTGGTGGAATGTCAGCTTTTGACCCTAACCCCCCCTAGGTCGTTGTCGTTGATGTCCGCGGACGGCTTCGGGCAGCTGTAATGAACGACCATAAACGGACTATGTGAGGAGGCCGGATTTTTCACTGATCAAGTCAAATCGAACGCTCCTACTAGACTGGTTTTGCAGTCTTGTAGGGGCCCCGATGCATTTTTGTCATAATACTCCTTCTGATGCCGGTGTACACTGTGCAAGTGCGCTCTCGCCCTTTTGTTTGCCAACCGTAGGTTGTCGATCAACTTGAAACATATTTCGCCACTGTAAGCTGTATTCAGCGGGCCGAATGCAGGCAGATATCTGACGGTGGTCGGATTTCTCGGCCAGTTTACAGGAAGTGGGGTGTTTGTTTGATAGATGCGTGAACACAACTACGGTAGGCTAGTACATACTCTGGGATTGCCAGATCCCCGTGGAGCAGATTTCATTCTACAGAATCTTTCGGTGACAGGGAAATAAGCAACTAATTATCGTGACTTGTCCCTTGTCTTAGGGATGGTAGGCGGTTTTTCGGGTTTTGTCACTCCTCAGGATCCGACAGATCTCCCGGAATAACGCACCTTCAAAAGTGTCTCACTGATCAGAATGCAACTGACACGGCGCTTTCCACTGGCGCACTCAGTGCTCGGCGATCGAATCGTTCACCGTTCTTGCATTAGTGTGAGACAAGGGTATTGCTTCATACCTTTTGTAAAATGGTCAACCATCACAACTACGTACTGTTCACCTATTGGAGCCTCCGTTAGGGGGCATTTCTTATCTACGCTAACCAATTCGTTTGGATAGCCAGCATATGTTTATTGTATTGGGGGCTTCTGTTTTTTTTGAGGTTTTTGACACTGCCATATCGTTCACACCTGTAGCATATGTTTGCCACATCACGACGCGAAAGTGGACACCAAAAGCGCTGTCTGGCTGCAGCGTCCAGTTTGTCCATTCCGGCATGCTCTAGTCCTCGATACAGGTATTCCGAAACTTTGTCTACCACTGATCGTGAGAGGACAATTATTTGGCCATAGTTAGACTCGCAATTGAGGAATAGAACACCCTCGTTCATCACTGAACGATCCCACACTGCCCACAGGCAGCGGTTCTCATAACTCTTCCCTTACATCTCTTTACTTGTGGACATACATCCATTGTCCCGTTATCTGGTAATTAAGAGCAGTCTTGGAGCCGGAAAAGGAAACTTAGGGACGTATTGTGGCCATACTGTTTAGGGTTGCAGGAGAGAGCCGCTCAAAAAATTGGGCATTTCATCGGGTCCTCCGCCCGGAATGAGTTTTGATACGGTAAAATTAACCGGGCAAATGCTGCATGGCAGAGACCTTTAGTTTTGGTGTACAACTGCCTGTGGCATTAGCAACAATTGGAGGGTGTTCAGGGGATGTGGCAGAGATTTCGACGTCACAACTGTGGCTTAATCACAGCTGAAATCTGAAATAAATTTGGAGATCCGACCTCTAAGGAACTCTTCCGTTTATAGGTGGGACTGCACGGAGGGGCGTGCGGGCGGAGGGTCTTGCTGTTGGTGAGCAATCGGTACAAGCAGTGGGAGGCCCCTTCTCACAAAACATCCCGAACGTATAAGCAATTGCTTGTCACATTTAAGATGGTGACGACAGACAGGGCTTGTTGTTGGTGTCTACAGAGAACTACTGGTTAGCGGTGAAGAGGACGAGCTTCCGCTGAATGCCCTAAACGTTCCAGCTAGTGATTCAGTCAACTTAGTATAAGCTGGGGACCTTAACCACTCGAACATCTCTTGAGGCCACTTATTGTCAAGAACGTGTGTTTCCAAAGGAATATCCATGGACTGGTCGCAATCTAACTCTTCCAGTCAAAAGGTTCAATCCCTTACTCAATTCAAACACGAGGATGCACCGTCTGTTTTAGATCCGCTGGTTACTCATTAAGAGCAGTGCACTGTCACCTTCAAAACTGAGACGTCGCTTGGGAAGAGTGATCATTGCGTTCTAATCTCCGAATTTCGCGTGAAGAAGATTATCTTACCTTGAAGAAATTGATGCTAATTTTTGACTAAATGGATGTGGCGCAGCCTCTGAAAGCGGTACGGAACAGGGTTTGGGTCCCTAAAGAAAGGAAAAGCTTCTGTTTCAGGTGAGTGGAAAATCAACAAAGAAGGGCTTATAGAACGCATGGACCAATTTGAACCCCTAGTACCAAGAAAAGCTCTGAATTGTCCTCCCTGGTGGAGACCAGCAGTGCTTAGAGTGTAACAGGCAAGCCGGATGTACTGACTTCGTTTACCAAATACACTCGTAAACCCACTTTGTGCAACGTGGAAACACTGGGGGACCATGTTCCTCACAAGCGGGGGTTCCTACGATTGTCCTGTAAGAGAAGATAACAGAAACAAGCGTCAGCCAAAGGCTCAGTAAAACATGCACACGACTTATACAAGCAAAAACCAAAATGGCGCTGACAGCATGCTGCGTTACATGAACACCTATCAAGAAAAGCGAATGTTGGAAAGTGTACAAACAAATGAAAGCCATCGTAGTTGGCCGTGATGAATGTCACTGAACATATACTTTCACGTCAACTGTTGAGGTTTGGGTTGTTTACTTTTTGATACGGCGCGCAATTCTAATACAAGCGTTTATTTGTCGTTCGTTCGTTGTGTTCCGCTCAATTCGGACATACCGGCTACTGGTCTTGCATTAAGTTCTATCTATTCACGAAATATCACACTGGCGTCGTGGCAGTCTTCAACAACAATGAATCCTGTGCTTCTCAAAACTTTGGACATTAATTCATCCCCTCGTGATATGGAAGATTATTTTGAACGCTTTGAACTATGGTGTAGGACCGTTTCCAGCTTAAATGAAGAGGCAAAATCAGCCTCCTTCCTCTCGAGAGCAGGAAATGAGGCCTATTATCGCCTGAGGAATTTTTCTTATCCGGATTCGCTGATGAATCTCACATATGAGCGCATAAAAAAACCCTGCTCGGTCATGTCACTTCTGTAAATTTTGAGGTCTCCGAACGGGCCAACTTCAATATTATGAAACGCCAACTTAACCGGTCAGTCCGTGGTTTCATTCTCCAGATCCAAACTCAAGCAGCACGGTGTGGTTTTGGTGATCAGTTGGGGGTCCAACTTCGTGACCGACTCATCGCTGGTATTAATGCACCGGATCTACATAGACGACTACTGCTACTTCCAAAACCTAAGCATCAAAATACCAAAGCCATCTGTGAGCAGTACGAAGACGTTAATAAAACAGTCCACAGTGGGAGTTCTAGTGGGACTCCGGCCTCGTTTGTTTTAAAAATGCTCCATATCCAGGTTTCCTTGCTTGTACCACCGAGTAATTCCACAAGCATGAAAGACCCAATTCTCAAGTGCTCGAAAGCCACGGGCGGCATGAAGATACCTCCAGTTAAACTAGAAGTAACTGGTGGTCCGTTTCTTCTGAAACGTCGTATAATTCCTTATGGACCCGGTGAACCGGTAACTAAGGTGCTCAATGAGCTGCTAGAGGAGTGCGTTACTGAGCCTATTGATTCATCCTCTTGGGCCACGCCGATTGTGACACCCTTGAAGTCTGATGGAAAAATTCCGCGTATATGTGACGATTATCGACTTACTGTAAATTGATGCCTTAAGCAACATACATGTACTATTGCTGAACCTGATGACATCCTGAAGAAGCCTTCAAGATCCAAATTTTCATGTAAGATAGACTTGAAGGATGCATATCTACAAAATCCTTTGGATAAGAAATCAATGCCGATAACAACAATCAATACACCTAATAGACTTTTCCGGTACCGATTTTTGCCGTTTGGACTTAGTAACTCTCCTGCTATCTTTCAGGAGGTGATTAACAACATTGTGAAGGGTACGGATGGTGTTGAAGTTTATCAGGATGATATAATCATACATGCTCCAGACAAGTTAATTCATCATTCTCGCCTTTTGAAACTATTCTAACAGTTTTTTGACAAGAACATTTTTGTTAATCCAAACACGCGCTTTTACTGTAAGCAGTTTCGAGTATCTCGGTTACTTGGTTGACGGTAACGGATTCAAACCTGATGCCAAACGTCTAGACCCATTAGTTAATGCACCTTCACCCACAAACCTATCCGAATTGCACTCTTTGTTAGGTGCTTTGCAGTACTATTCCCGTTTCATTCCAAATTTCTCTCGTCTTGCTGAATGTTTATTCCAGTTGCTTTCTGAGAAGCAGTTCACGTGGACTCCAACTCATGAACGGTGTGTACGTTCATTGTTAAACTTTTTGTCACATGATGCTTTTAGAACTATGCCTGTGTTGACTACTGATGCTTCTCCAGTTGGAATCGGAGCTGTGATTGAACAGGACAACAAACCAGTTGTGTGTATATCACGCCGGGTTAGCCCAACAGAAAGGGGTTATGGTCAGACACATTGTGAAGCTCTGGGGGTATACCGGGCAGTAAAGCGGCTTCATAAGTATAGGTTTGGAATACCATTCAAAATTGTGTCGGATAATGAAGCACTGAAATTCATCTATAATCCTGACAAGTCATTGGCACGTTCTTAAGCAGCCATCGTTCAACGATGGAGCATATCACTCAGTGCATATGACTTTACTGTAGTGCACAAATCAGCCAACCAAATCAAACATGTGGATTAATTGTCACGTGTTCCATATACATCTGAGCAAACTTGTAGTAATGATTGCCTTCTAACCCAGCCTCTGCCGGTTAGCCGAACGTAGCTGGTTCGCGATACTCAACGTTACTTTTCACCCATTCTTAGTGCGCTACGTCGTGGTTGGGTCCCACAAGTCAGACGGAAATTTCCTACATTTTTTGTGCGTCGGGAGGAATTGTCACTCACTCCAGATGGATTATTGTGCTTGAATGACAGAACTGTTATTCCTCCAACTCTTCGTAGAGCTGTTCTGGACGATCTACATTCTGCACATCTTGGAGTTGGAAAGATGAAATCTCTGGCCAGATTGACGTGCTGGTGGCCAGAGATTGATGGTGATTTTTGTCGTTTGGCTAAAGTTTTTCATCTTGCCATCACAAATTCCACAATTTACCGTCTAAATGGACTCCATGGCCGATGTCATCTGAGGCCTGGCAACGGGTTCATGCGGATTACTCTGGTCCCCTTCTTGATATGTATTATGCTCCAGTAATGATTGATTCCTATCCGAAGTGGCCGGAAGTAGCATTCACAACAACGCCCACAGCGGAATTCATTATGTACGCATTCAGAAGAATATTCAGCAGAGAAGGTATCCCTCTTGTGTTGGTGACTGACAATGGTACCCATTTCACCGCTAATCTTCTAAATACTTGGCTCAACGGTATTGGATGCAAGCATCTGTTTACTCCTGCCCGACATCCTTGCTCTGATGTTCTGGCTGAAAACTTTGTTAAACCACTCAAAAGTGCTATAGCTTCTCTAAGTGTATTGATTTCAGAGACCTTGAAAAAGACCTTGACAAATTCTTGCTACAATATAGCATTCAACCACGCACGAAAGTTCCTCCAAACTTTTTAAAGGACGGTCTTTGAGGTCACACTTGATGTGTGTTCAATCCTCGGAAGTTACATTTTATCGTGGTAATGACTTGAGACCTTCAGCTGGTTTACTTTTGAAGAATCTTGGTGAACGCTTATACCGAATTCTAAACGTTGATATTTTATCTGTACATAATCGACATGTGGATCAGATATGTTTTAAGAATACAGTTTAGTTCATTCCAAATTCTGGTGTGACTTCAGATAATGGTGATTTTGTTCGAGATTCAAATTTGAACCAAGAAATTTCAAGCATCATTTGTAGGTCTTCAAGGATGCAAATGAAGCCCAAAAAGGATATCAAGAACCCGTGGACGTGATGATTGTCATTGAACATATACTTTCACGTCAATTATTGAGGGTTATGTTGTACACTTTTTGACACGGTGCATAATGTTAATGCAGTCGTTTGATTGTCGTTCATTCGGATGGAAATTATCCGTAGGAACTGAAATCTGCTGTTAGACAGCGATAAAATGATGAATCATTAAATACCAGATTATACCTCCATTGTATCGCCCAGTAATGTGAAAGTCATCAAGTTTCATGACAGACAGCATCAGGAGAGTTGAAAAGATTTGTTTTAATCGATCGTGAATCGCTTTATCCCTCACTTGGCGCCAAGATCGAAATTAGCGATGGTAGGTGTTGTGACGGTGTGAATATGGTATCTTGTGAAGAATTTTTTCACGTGTAAATGATATTTGACCGATGTTATCCCATATTCCATTTTAGGTTATGGATTATTTACAGAGCTTCAAAAATGTCTTCGAGGGTCGCGAATTTGTTAGCTTCAGCGATTTCAGGAGTTGCTTAAATAGGTACGTGAAAGATTACGGTGTTTTGTAGGTGCTCGATTCAAGCAAGCAATCAGGCAGTGGGAGCTTGAAGTATGATCATGTGAGTGTGATTGCCGTTGAGTTTACGTGGTAGATGGCATTCCGCTGTATAAAATACAAGCGACGTCAGGGCGTAAGCCGTGGATTCAAATGTGTTTAGTGAGTTAAGTTCACATACTTCCCATTGCACAGTTTTGGCGATACATACTGCCAACCACGCCTTAACGTGGTTAGGAGTAATACCGCGTTGGTTGTCAGCTCTTTCACAATGGAACACAACCACGACATAACTGCCTTGCTGTACGATGCATATCCGAGGATTAGTCGGCTCACAGACAGTGAAGTGAACGACTCGAGACATCTTTTCGAGTACAACACGCCAACTGCTGAGTTGAAGCAGTATGCTGCGGAGGTTTATGGCAAGCACATAACTACCGTGGATATTTTAGAACATTCGTCATCGGTTGAAACCGCCTGTGGGTTTGTGTGCACTAATGTAGCAGAAAATCTGCCACAAATCCCGCATCATATAGAGGTGAACGGCGTGCTGTGTCATCAGAGACGAAAACAATAGGTACACGCACATATGTTTTGCACGCGGTGCGCCAGTGCAGTTATTCAGACGGTTCCCTGGTGTGGTCAACGTCGATGCTACTCACGGGAGCAACCGCCAAAAGTAGGTTTTCCATCCCTCCATATTCGCCGCTGTAGCCTGACGCCGTATCAGTTCCTGTTTACAGACGGCATGGGTCATGGACGACCCGTGATGTACGCCTATGTACGAGGTGAGAAATACGCATCCCTGAGTCATTTTTCGAAGCATTCCGGGGGATAATGGGGAACACGTACGTGTAAGAACTTTTGTGATGAATAAAATGGCGGCCCAAATGCGAGCAGTACGAGTGGTCTTTGAGTGCAACATATTGTTATGTTGCTTTCATGTTCGGGATGCTATGAGGAAACATGTAAGCTGATGTAATAAACCTTATAATCACTATTCAGACGAGTTTCTTCAGAAGCCGATATTTGTTTCATCGCATGACTACTTGCAGTAACTCTGGAGAGTAAGTGATCACCTCTGTCTATTCACTTCAAAAGGTTGAACGAGTTCAAGGTATTCGTACTTTATGTAACATCATTTGGTAGCTTCGAGTAAGTCACAAGGGTACACAGTATACTGTGAACATCAGTGATGACGCGTGCGAGTGCAACTTCTGAGTCCATGTGGTTACCATGTATTCATATGTCGTCCGTATTCGAAAAGCACTTCTATCCATACAGTACGTTGTTGTTACCTATGACCGCATTTGCTCCAGGCCCTTTCCCAATCCATCGACGATGGCTTGCTGAATACAATCTACCCAGAATAAGTATGTTCCTCCGAGAGGTCACAGTCGCCGGCAGTGATGCATTTCAACTGGATTACAAAATGTTACATCACGGGTTAGCCAAGCTGCACGATGTGAACCCCAGGACATGAAGCCGCGTTTTCAAGGCTATCACAGCTTTCACGCACCAGTCCATTGAGATAGCTAAGGCGGTTTTACCACACGCAGACTTCCCACTTCTTCCGTCCTGGAATGCAAAACAGTTAAGGTTGAAAAAGAATGTTTACACGGTGGTGCCCTGTGGATATTTTGGTTGTTGAAGTAGCTGCTTGCGTGAGTGTTTGATGATTGCTATGTGTTAATAGAATGTTGGTGGCCACTTTCCCTGCTCTATTTATTTTCTTCTTATTGATTCGTCTCCTCACGTTGGATTTCTGTATACCGATTACGAGCCTTTCTTACGATCTGACACTACCGCTCAATTTACGCGCGTGACAAATCATTTCTCCTACGAATGCGGATCTTGATGTACTATTAAATCTTGATACTTTTTACTTGTAAAACTTGTTTCCGCGTGGTCTTTACTCCTTACTTTCCCTCGCCGGACCTTTGTTTATATGTACCCTGGTTTCATTTTCACCTGGCCGCTTCACCATTAAGTGACCGTTGCATCCGATCATATTTACGTGGACTGTTAATCTCGGGACTTGTGTACTTGGTGGACTTAATATCGAGTTTTGTTGCTGTCTTCCACTATTTGGTTTATCATATTGGTTTTGAACATAGCACCTTATTAATAAGAAGCTCGCCAATACGACCGTTTTCCTTTTTGGATTCGAATTGGTTGCTCGACGGGCTCAGAATTTACAGACGCTTGTTACTTACAGACGCGACTATCGTGGATCCAGCATATCGCTAGACGTTGCGAGAAGACTAAGCGTTGCTCGAAAAACCATTTGGTCGTCCGGGATCAACAGTGGTAACCCTGTTATTAAGGACGGCTATTGGTGCGACAAGAACCAGCTATTTCTCCACGTGGAGTGCAAACGGGTCCAAGTGAAAGTGTTGGCAATCGGTCTCACGGACGTCACTGACAACGGTAAGTGACACCCCACCTAACGTGTTACGTACTGTTCAACTTCAGACCAGCACACATAGCAAGAGGAGGACTTCTACTGAAGCAAAACTGAAAGCAAGGAGGCTCCGTGAAGTCGGACAGAACATCCCAGATAATGATGACATGTACATATAATGAACGCATTCCGAAAATTCAGTATCATTCTCATGTCGTGGAGTAGACGTTAGTGTTTCCAACCATATTTCGTGACGTTGTGACTGTAGGGTACACGTAGGTTGAAAATCGAACATGTCACCTCAAAGTGCTTCGTGCGGTACAGTGCTCCACTTCTCGTCAAACCTTTTTACTTTTCTGAAAACACATGAAATTCCGTTTTCTCATTGGTGGTGTAACTGCATAAACTTGCCGATTTCTTTGTTACCCTAGTGCTCAAGAAGCTTACGCCCGATTACAGTGAGCAGTATATAGTGTATGCAGATGACGTCGAATTTCACCTGCTTTATGTTCAGAAGTCATCAGCTGCAGCCTTATCTACTCACCCACGGCGCTTCGATATTTCAGTGGTTTCCAGTTACATGTGGGGATGATCACAAACACTCAAACTCATCACTTGTCGGCACCTATTTCAGGGAATATCTAACGCAAAAGTTTGAGTAAAATGATCTGCAACTTACACGGTGCACGTTTATTATCCGTTCGTTGCTAATTCCTCCTATCTACCAGATCACAAAACTTCAACTATTTCGTGAACCTATTTTGCCATTAAATTAACGCAATCCTTCGGCGTCCTTGATAAAAATCTTTTACGCATTAAAACAAATATTTTCCACAGCACAATAGACATGTATCATACTTTCCTAAATATTCGGTCCGCAATCACACATGATATTCTAAACTCACATATTAATGAGAGCATTCACTTCCTGTGTATAAATTTCAGCGTTCATTTGTTGTGTTCTGCTCAATTCGGACATATCGGCTACTGATCTCGCGTTAAATTACATCTATTCACGAAACATCACATTGACCCAAGCTCAAAACTTGTGGAAATGAAACTTGCAAGGCTCACCGTCTAGCAAAGTACCACTTCGAGGCAAGCCTTGTGCGCAGGGCGATATCACCTTCAACTCGTTGTTATTCGTACAACTAATCAAAATGAGCCTGTGGAAAACTGGTAGAAGATCTGAGGAAACGAAGAAAGCCAACATTTTCCGTGATTTTCTACACGTGGTTTGCGGAAGGGAGGACGTGAACGAGACCCTGCCGAAATTGGCAATACCATTTCTCATTGCGAAATGGACAAAATGCTTCTAACTGAGGAAGAGGTTGAGATGGTCCTCGGCTCTCTTAAGCCTTCACACTCTGCGGGGGCCAATAGCATCCATCCGGGAAAACGTTGTCTATCCAACCCTTCCTATTTCATTGACGAGTTCATTAAACGATTGGATGAAATCAGTAAAGATGAAGTGTGCCTCCTGTATCTCAACGAAGCCTTCGACTTAGTATATCACTGTTGTCTCGTCCACAAATTTGCGTCGTGTGATGTTTTCAACCAATTGGTTGACTGGGTAAGGAATTTCTCGCACAACATGGTTTTTAAAGTGAATGCTGAAAACGAATTCTTTGAGATAGACAGCCCACCGTGATGTCCATTAAGGGTCCGTTTTGGGTCCTCTACTGTTTCTGGTGTTTGTCAGCGGTCTATTGGGTGGAATTATCAACCCATGTTTCGTATTTGCAGATGATGTTGGAATTGCAGGGTAAACAAACGAAGTTGTCCTAACAAGGGACTTCGAAGCGGTAGCGGAATGGTCTCTCAAGTGGGACCTTCCACTAAATGCTGTGGAATGTCAAACCGTAATTGGAACTCAGAGCCTCTGGAGGTGCTCTGTTCCTATGATACAGCCACCGTTGAATGCGTAGGAAAGATCGTAGCTCTGGAATTGTTAATCAAGGCGTCTACACGCCCCCAGCTCAGTGGGAAGGGCTGCATATAGTGTATGCCGGGGGTGGTATCGATTGTTGCAGCCTTGTCTAACAGGCAACATGAAATATTGTTGCCGCCATACGAAAATATAGTTCGGCCCTATATGGGAGTATTGCATGCAATCGTTGGCACTCTAACTGCGTAGAGGTATCCAGTGCACTGAGAGAGTACAACAATCTGCAACTCGAATGATAATATGGTTTAAGGGCAAACCGATCAGGACGAACTGAACGAGTTCAACCTGCGCTCCACAGGAAGGAGGAGAATGAGACGAGATTGTTGGGAAAAGCACATTCTCCAAAAAACTCGCTATATTTGCCAAGGGAATTAGATGCTTCTATTTTGATAACTCAAATGCCCACCATCATTCTGGAAGATTCGAGTTGGCGCTTGCTTCTGATTGGCCCGTTCAGTGTCCTAGGGCCGAGGCCACCGAAAACCTATAGATAAAGCCGTTTTGGGCCACCGTTTCTCCTTCTGGCTGAGCAGCAAATAAAGCTCGTTTAAAGGCCGTCTTTGTCCTTTCTTGTTGGGGGGTTCTAAGCTGCGAGAGTTGGGTCCGAGTTCTTGCGTTCCGATTATTCGTATCATTTGCGATATCGTTGAGTTTCATTCGTGATCGTGATACTGCTCGCGGTCTTCCTGTCCGTTCTTGCCTTCCTCTCCCAGAGGGTCGTTACAGTTGGCGACGGTGTCATTTCTGATCAATGGCGTTGGACGGTAATGACGTTAAGTTGATGTTGCAGCAACAGATGAAGCTTATGAAGATGCTTGTCCAACGGTTGTCCGATACGAGTCTGGGCCAACCCGCACAATCTGGTAGTGCGCAATCTGTGAACGGTTCGGCAACGGGTATCTCCGAATTCGTCTGCGACCCGCATGTCAACGTGTTACTCGATTCTTGGTTCCGTCGGTACGATGAACTGTTTCGTATCGAATTTGCCAATCAGTACGATTCGTGGAAGGTCCAGCCTCTTCTCCGTAAACTTGGCCCTGCGGAGCGCGAACGGTACGCCAATTTCATTTTGCCAAGGAGCCCACGCGATATTAATTTCAATGAGACGGTCAGTATTCTGTCGCAGATATTCGGTGACCAGTCATCCCTATTCAACTTGCGGCACCACTGCCTCAAGCTGACCAAACGAGACTCGGATGATCTTGTCACCTATGCTGGCACCGTAAATCGTGAATGCGAGAAGTTCAAGCTGTCCTCCCTCACGGAGGATCAATTCAAATGCCTCATTTTTGTCTGCGGCCTTCAGTCCCCCAATGATGCTGACCTCCGTACACGCCTGCTCGATCGAATCCAGCAAGACGAATCAGTTACTCTTCGGGATCTCACCACTGAAGGCCACCGACTGCTCAATCTGAAACACAATTCTGCCTTGGTTCAAAATGCTGTTCAGTCCACAGCCTCTGTCAACACAGTCTCATATCCAAGGCAACAGCAACAACTATCCCCCACAAGCAGCCCAGTGAACTCTACCTCCAAGAAGCCGCCGCTGGCACTGCGGCGCATGGCACTACACGCGTTGCTGCCCTTTCAAGCGGCACCGCTGTCAGCGTTGCAAAAAGGTGTGCCACAAAGACGGTTATTGTCAATCACGTACCCCGGGCAGTCAACGCACGGCTAAGAAGCGGCCACGCCCGCCTCACTCCAAACCAAGTACAGGGGCCAACAGCTTACTTACCTCTTTCAAAGTCGAAGTCGTCTCGCGCAGGAAGTTTTTGTCCGTACTGATCAACGGACACCCAGCTCGTCTCCAGCTCGACACTGCATCCGATATTACACTCATTTCCAATCGCTTGTGAAAAGCAATTGGCCGCCCGCCAGTCCAGCTGACATCCCTTTCCGCCACCAGTGCCTGTGGTGGTACCTTGCAATTAACTGGGCAATTCCATTGCCGTGTCAGCTTCAAGAACATGACCAACAATGCAGTCTGTTACCTCTCCGATGTAAATCTCAATCTACTTGATCTCGACTGGCTTGAACAACTCGGTCTGACAGAATTATNTTGTGAGTATTCATGGTTGTGTGTGGGCTGAGATACTGCCAGGATGCCCAGACCAAGAGAGGAGAACGATTAAGGTTCTCAACTAAAGCCTTTGGCTCAATAGCCTGTACCGCAAGGCAGCGGGTGGGTGGCGGTGTCCCAGAAATGGTACGTTTTTCAGGAAGAGATGCCAACCATCTCCCAACCTCCAACCTGGAGGACCAGGAGACTGTGGTTTGTCAGACCTCTACCTGTTGGCCTTCCTGGTATGAGTAACTCTGTCCAGTTTAGCCCCAAAGGTCATCGAGATGCGCAAGCCGTTACACCACGTCAAGGTCCAGTCTCACCGTGACGGCAATTTAGTATGCGCGCCATTTATTGTCACTAATCTTGGATAAACCCACGTTCATGTTTTACACACTTCCCCGTCTTTTATGTTTTTTATGCGGCAGCAGGTGATACATAGGGTTGCTGATGGCACCATGATGCCCGATTTTCACTGGTCACTATTAATCCAACGCCTTACAAACACCGCCCATTCTGTTGCTTCTGTTGCCAACCACGCGTCTAGCGATGTGTGTGCATTCGACCTCGATGGGGAAAGCATTTTCCCCAAGAACTCGCTATATTTTGAGAACTCGAATGCCCCAGCCATCTTCCAGCAGATCATGGATGCCCTGCTGTCCAGCCTGCCTGGTACAGCCGCCTACTTGGACGACATCATTATTTCTGGCCGAACGCGTGAGGACATTCGAGAGCGGATCGCAGCCGTTCTTCAACGAGTTCAAGATTACGGATTTCGGCTTCGAGCAGATAAGTGTCAATTTTTCATGTTGTCCATCAAATACCTGGGCTTTGTATTCAACGCTTCCAGCCGCCGTCCAGATCCTGAGAACGTTCGTGTCATCCAACACATGCCACCTCTGAAGGATGTCTCATCACTCCGCTCGTTCCTGGGGCTCGTTAGCCATTATCACTCCTTCCTGCCTTCGCTACAACACGTTCGATCTCCCCTAAACCACCTCCTCCGAAAAGACATACAGTGGCGCTGGTCTCCTGAACGTGCGTAAGCCTTTG
The DNA here is from genome assembly GCA_008508345.1 of Paragonimus westermani. Classification (NCBI taxonomy): domain Eukaryota; kingdom Metazoa; phylum Platyhelminthes; class Trematoda; order Plagiorchiida; family Troglotrematidae; genus Paragonimus; species Paragonimus westermani. The sequence goes on along the minus strand of QNGE01001348.1, from coordinate 96,811 downwards.
AAAAGATCGAGTCTATGCTGGTGTCCGACATCTTGCTGACCCATTTCGATCCCAGCCTCTCAATAGTTTTGGCTGCAGATGCTTCGAAGTTTGGCGTTGGTGCCGTGATCTCTCACATCTTCCTCAATGGGTCCGAGAAAACCATCCTGCACTCTACAAGGACACTGACAGATGCTGAGAACTACGGCCAAATCAAGAAGGAAGCTTTGGCGCTCATCTTTGCTGTGAAGAAGTTTCACAAGATGATTTACGGCCGGCATTCCAACCATCTGACAGACCACGAGCCACTCTTTTCCATCTTCGGCTCAAAGAAGGGCATACCTGTTTATTCTACCAGCCGGCTGCAGCACTGGGCGACCATTCTCATCAGCTATGACTTCGACATGTGGTATCGTCGAACGGAGGGTTTTGGCCAAGCTGATGCTCTTTCTCGCCTCATCGGCAACCAGCCTTCCGTCGAAGAAGACACTGGTGTTGCTGCCTTACCCATTAAGAACGATGTACGTCAAAAGTTTCTGGATGCTATCCGCGCTACTCCAACTACGGCATCCGATGTCAAACGCGCCTCAAAATCCGACTGCATCCTTCAACAAGCAAGTACGTACGTACAAACTCGATGACCATCAACCCCACCAGCTGATGAACTCCATCAGTTCTACCTACGACACGAGTTCCTGTCAGATGTCGACTTCTGGCTGATGTTTGCTGACCGCGTCGTCATCCCTTCTTCGCTTCGCCAAACTGTTCTCAAACAGTTTCATTCTGGACACCCTGGTGCGGGACGTATGTAGGCACTTGCCAGGAGCTATGTTTACTGGCCCGGGATCGACAGCCAGACCGAAGACCTGGTTAAGCAATGCAGTCGCTGCCGCCAAACTGCCAAGACCCCGCCGCGCGTAGAGCCTCGACCATGGAAGCAACCCGATCAGCCATGGTCACGCCTCCATGTGGATTTTGCGGGACCCATCGACGGTGTGGTATATCTCACTCTGGTGGATGCATACTTCAGGTGGCTTGAGATCGTTCCGTTGACGCACGCCACAACCTCGGCCACTATCAACAATCTACGGCGGGTCTTTAGTCAACATGGTCTCCCGGAAACCCTTGTATCAGATAATGGATCACAGTTCACACCCGTCCAGTTCAGGGAGTTCTGCATTCAAAACAACATTCGTCATCTACATTCACCACCGTACCACCCACAATCAAACGGCCGAGTGGAGCGCTCCGTCGACACATTCAAGAAAGCACGTATGAAATCTCGCGGGGAGGGACCGACCGAAGAAGTGTTGCAAAGGTTCTTGCTCAGTTACAGAAACACCCCGAATCCGGCGATTACCAGTGGACTTTCACCCGCCGAAACTCTCGTGAGCCGCAAGCTGAGGATGACATTCGAAGCCATGTTGCCAGTAGAAATACTCCCCGAAGATAAGCAGCTGCTACACCGACGTAGGTTTGCCGTCGGCGATCTAGTTTACGCAAGAGATTATCGGCCAGGTCACTCCCACTGGATAGCAGCGACGGTCAAGCATCGGAGCGGATCGGACATCTACGACGTCAACGTCGAAGGAGACATGGGTGTGCCACGCTAACCAAATTCGCCCACGCTATTCCACAAACGCTGGGCGAGTAGAGAACCAAACGCCACTGGACTACTCCTCGACACTTTCGAGATCAGGCGCCCAACACAGCAAGTGTCCGCGAACATTACCCCAGCGACCTCAACGCCGAGACCGAACAGGGAGCCGACTGCTTTGCAACCAAGACGATGAACGGACCGAAAACGCAAGCCCACTTGTCCAATGCAGCTCAACCCAAGAAAACGGTGGTACCAATGAGTATCAACAGGGGAGGTGTTGGGAAAAGCATATTTCCCAAAAAACTCGCTATATTTCCCAAGGGAAATAGATGTTTCCATTTTGAGAACTCAAACGTCCGTCATCATTCTGGATGGTTCGATTTCGCGCACTTGCTTCCGAATGGTCCGTTTAGTGTCCTAGGCCAAGGCCACAGACAACCTAAAAATACGGCCGTTTTGAGCCACTGTTTCGCCTCCGGGCTGAGCAGCGAATACAGCCCGTTCGATAGCCGTTTTTTTCCATTCCTGTTTGGGGATTCGAAGTTGCGAGAGTTGGGTCCGAGTACTCGCGTTCCGATTATTTCTCCTTCTGGCTGAGCAGCAAATAAAGCTCGTTTAAAGGCCGTCTTTGTCCTTTCTTGTTGGGGGGTTCTAAGCTGCGAGAGTTGGGTCCGAGTTCTTGCGTTCCGATTATTCGTATCATTTGCGATATCGTTGAGTTTCATTCGTGATCGTGATACTGCTCGCGGTCTTCCTGTCCGTTCTTGCCTTCCTCTCTCAGAGGGTCGTAACAGAGATTTTATTGTGGCTCTCAAAATTCCGAAAGGCCTAAGTGGCGCAAAGACCACAGATTTGTTTCAACAAGTGGGTTAAGACCCCATCACCAGAGGACAGTCTCCGATTAAAGAAAAGCGAAGCTCGTTTAGACTTACGAGCAACCTTCTTCAATCACAGGAAAATAAATACGTGCGGCAAGCCTCCATGTGGATTAGCCTTTAACGCTACTATGACCTCCTCCAAAATGTGTCTGGATGAAGTGTTGTCGTAGGTCTTTCCGGATCCTCCCTGGCATAATTGGCAAGACTTGGCGGGAAGTGGTAGCATTGGGGAGTGTTGTGGCGCAAAGGCTATTTTTGTCTTGCATTTTCATTTTGTAAAACAGACACTGAATGGTTGTTGGAGTATTCCCGTCGCGCAGTCAGCGTTTTAGATTATATTCGTGGCGGAGTAACCAATTAGGCATACTCATCTGCAGTAAGTAATTTAGCATGGTCGTATATGACCACTGTAATGTATGGAATGGCGGGACATAAAACTTCCGGCTCGATAGCGAAGGGTTGTATAAAAGCATCACGTCGTTTTTTACGGACGTTGACGTGGGCGCATTTTCCAAAATGACATCTTATCAATCCCCGAACCATTTACGTCCTCGCGCACTTTCTTCCCCTCCAGTCTCATGTAACCGCGGTGTTTTCATATGGTTGTGGTGTTTTCTTGACACAAATTGGAAAACCACGATCATAGACCAAACTGCTAGAGTATTTTAAACATCGTCGCCTGCAGACCAGGAGTGGTGGTATCACGGGTGGCAAGTAGAGCAACACGCGTTTGGTCCCACACCGCTGTCCATACAGGAGTTATGGGTTGAAACAGTTCTCTTTTCACTAGCTACACTCCACCTCAACCCTGAGTTCCAGGCTCTCTACTGATGTAACCAACAGGCTAAACCGGTGTGACCCCAAAAAAACGGATAAAGCAATCATAAAACGTCACGCACGTCATCAAAAAATAAACCGTCGAGGTAACAAAAGAGGTGCAGGATTAAAACTGGTTACGATTGATGGATCTTTTTTTGTACCAGAGATAAGTTCAGGCCTATGGTGGTCCTGTTATAACAGTGTGAGTTGCTGGATATTTGCCCCTATTTCACGCTATCTTGCCACCAAGTAACATGTTGCTACGGAGTCTTTTGCTGTTTGAGAGAATTCTCCCTAACTGACAGAATGTCTTGCACCATCATATGGTGTTGGAGCCAAATTGGCCTGTGACAGCATATACACTGGAATGTGCTATACTTTTGTCTCCATGCAAGAGAGGATAAAGTTGAATCCTCAATCAGGGGGTTAGTTGATGCCTCTCACTTGTGTATACCACCGTCAGTCTCTCTTGTCTGTCATGATCGAAGTCCCTCGTGCCAGTAATCTGAAGGAAGCATGCAGTAAACACGATGTCCAAATAATTGTTAAGGGTTCGTGATGACACTTCTCTTGTTCTTCTTCCTTCTTTCTTGTTTTCTGCTCCCCACCTTGGCTACTCGGTATTCAAAACAAGCTCTGAGTGCTCTTCTTTGACGTTCCGATGCTAATATTCCGGACGCTCGATTGGCAAAAGCCACTTCGTCCAATACAAAATGAGCATGAACCTGAACCTGTGCAGCAGTCGCTGAGTTGCTAAATCCTCATGAACTTGTTGAAGTTGAAAGTCATTTTTGGACGGTGTCACCGGGCTTAGATTCGTCTCGTGGTTTGAGGCATTGAGAACTTCGGCGAGGTGGTTTTTGCTCCAAGACGTTGAACTTCAGATCACTCAATTTACTTGAAGGCAGGGCTAGGCATAATTTACGGTTAAGATCTATGGAGGATTCATCCTCAACGTTCCGCAGAATCATCAATTATTGGAGCTTTAGTAGGGTTCCCTTGTGCCGGCTGTAACCACATGGATTCAGTCTGTGTACATAACAAATCGACCATCTATTGCTGCTGTAAATTTCAAAATGAATGTATATCGTGTAAAATATTCCAAGTGTTCATACATTCTTGAGTATCACATTGCATTCCGTTGCATTCACAAACCGTTCTGCCCTTCAGTAATAACTTTCTCAATGCATCCAGACGCTTTTTAGTTATTCTGAATACATTTTTGCGTTATTAAGAGACTTCTTACGGCGTACTGTGACGTGGGCGAGACCTGATATGTTAATTAGCTGTCTCGATTGATATGCATTGTCTCCGAGTGAGCGTGTTCCGATGTAAGGTCATATCAGTATATTTATTCTACTTCTGTTAATGACTGCATCGGCCAACATCGTGGTGGTTGACAAGTGTCCTACCGCGTTGCCGCCACAAACTTGCAATGTAGTGCCCTGGTCGGTAGGCTTGGAACCACCCACTGAAACTGAGGTCCGCAATTGGGGATGTGTAGATCACATTTTCACTCTTCGTCAAATTTTGGAGCACCGTCATATGTACCGCCGGCCAACAATTGTTGTGTTTCTCGACCATAAAGGTCCGCTCGATTCGATGGATCGATCTACACTTTCAGAGTCGCTCAAACGCAGAGGTGTGCCGTCTAAGTACGTTAACATATTATCGGCACTCTATTCCCATACTTCAGCTCAGGTTAGGGTTTACGGTGAACTGTCCAAGTGGCTAACCAGCATTGGCCGGCTGGACAGAAAGGCCCCACTGGCACACCTCCCAGTCTTATTCCTTCGGGTTTACACTGGATATGTGGTGTGTTGGTGGAACTGCAATTGGTGCAGCGCAAGCCAATTGCAGTGATGGCTAAGCGCATGCGTCCTTTGGCTTCGGTCACTGTTACAAGCTAATCTGAATCGGATGCCGCCAACCTTAACTGAATCCCATAATGGACCGTGTGAATCGAGCCTCCGTCGGGTTTCCCAGACCTTATATCCTTGGCCCTCTACCCTCCCATTCTTGGGAGGGTATAACCTACTCTATTGCTTCTCCTGTGTTCCTGTTTCCCGACGCCACATTAGTGTGCATGTACACAACATTGGAGTTCTTCAAGTGTAACCAGTGCATGGGTACCGGAGACCAAATAGGAATGGGGATATTTGGGAGAGATCCATTATATATCACGCTGTGATTACTATGGGATGCGATTAGCTCCAAACGACGCTGACATGCGGAAATGGCTAGGGCATTGAAGATCTGACCGCTGAGTGCGAGAGCAAGCCAGGTATGTGTGATGCCGTTAACACGCATGGGCCAACCAGCGCCCAAACAAACACACGCGATTGCTTGCAGCAATCGTGCGGTAGTCAGTGACCTCTACGATCCTACGAGCAGTGTTGACTAGGGCCTTGGGTGGAACTTCACACATCGGACAGTAAGCAGACCGAGGTTACCTGCAGGTCACTAAACGGTTACGCTCTGGTATATCTCCAAAAGTGCTGGGGATTCTGCCTTCCTCAAATTGACTGAGACGCCCCATCATTGATAAGCGGAGCAAGTGCTGAGGATCGAGTAGAACCATGAATCCGTTTTCTGTAAATGTGAATCCAATAATGGTTTGAAATGTTATTTGGACGCGCAGCCTTCGACCTCATACCGATTGTCGTTCGGGTGGTTAATCATGGTTAACCACTAGAACCTCAAACAACAGCTTTTTTCAACATGCATGTTGAAAAAAGCTGTTGTTTGAGGTAGATCAGGGCCGATCTCTGTAGTACCACTGTGGATCAAACTGGACGCGTGGACGTTTGAACATTATTAGTATTGTACACAAAGATTGGCCTTCAAAATATGTTGGGTGCAGTGTTGATTTTATTAAGGTATTTTGCATTAACCTGGTGTTGCTTAACCCTGATTGGTGTTGAAAGTTGACCCTACGTTTTATTATCTTCCCTAAATGAATTGCACTGTTCATCTTCATTTTTACACCGGCTACTCTTCCTGTTTCCCCACCCTTATTTAGTCCATGCCCTGTAAAATTCTCAATGCCAAAATTTAAGATGTTCCTTTTGCGTTTTTTCTTGGATAACTTGTAATTCTCATCGTTTCTCGAGGCGCAAACAGTCGTCTTGCTTCGACCCAGCCAATGACCATTTGTTTCAGTGAGATCGATTCCGTTTTGATGTCTATCATTATTGAGTGGTGCCTGATTGTTGATTTGTTATACAGACACTTTCTTTGTTTGATTTCCGGGGAGTTCCACTTTTCAGATGAGAGACTTAATTTCCTTGTATATTGGTTCAATTAGTACAGTATTGAATCCGGTTTTCACGATGCCTTCTTGAAAATTATCTTCTTCGTCGTTGGAAGTTGCAGAAGACATCTAGGGGATCAACGGTTTACGCGTAACTCGGCCTGAGATTGAATCGTTAGTGAGCAATTCAATATTTACTGCCATTTAGTCAGTAACGTGTGTAGAATCCGTACGCCGAGCTAACGTAAGATTCGTCATTCTGGTGGACGCTGAGGTATGTTTTACAGTTCCGTCTCATCAAATATGGGACGAATAGCTTAAGTTTACAGATTTCAATAATTTGTGGTCCTCAAAAGGGAAAAACAGGAAAAAAAGAAGCACTGAGGATGACCACCGTTTTACTGCATGCCAACCGTAATATACATTATGATATCGGTGTTATCTTACTCATGGTCATTTGTTTCTCCATGAATAATACGGCAGATTAGTGTGGATACACGCGCACTGTAAACAAAACACGCCCTACATAACTTTTTTCGCAATCCGTAGAAAGGTTAAACGCCTGAATGTAACACCATGATACTCCCATTTATGAGGCTGTGCTGAATTTTTGTTGGTTCGGAAACAAAACGATTGTCACCATTGACAACCTTTGAGTTCAAAAGATGAGGTCGTTGCAGGCAAATTGTGGACGATATACTGCGCATGGTGGATTACTAATTACCCGCAAAGTTGTCGGTCAGAGGTGAGGTCGATTCTATTGAAGGTGGTACGATGAAACCCATGCTAAATAACCATTGAACAGCATGCGACAAAAGTGAACATGAGCAGACTGAATGCCAGGGCTGGTATAAGCGGCCCCAAAATTCACTTACACAAGGTAACGTTAAGCCACCACAAGTATGCTGCGTGTGTTGCAGCCGGAAATTTTCTGATCGATACACAAAGCTTCTACAGCCAACTGGACAAAGAAAATGACTTGCCGAATAAAATGCCACAGTAAACGTCAATGATGCGACAGAAGAAAACATGGTTTTTCTAAGGATCCCGGCAAGAATTAACGATTATCTGCATGCGCGTTTTGCACGTAAGTCCCCTTTTCACCTGATACCGGATAGTTTGATAAGAATTCGCTTCTGCTTTACTCGAGTGTACGATGCTGTCAACACAGGAATTTGTGTGCTACTCCAGGGAACAGTTTGTTGAGCAACAGCTGACTTCTCGTTTCATGCTCACCAGGTTATTGGTAGATCGTCCACTTGAAAAGAACAAGACTGTATTGGTCAAAGCGAGTCGCTGGTCAGCCTACGTAAGTGCAGGCCTACTTAATTCTGTCATTGACGACAAAAAACGAATGAATGCAACAGGATAGTTACAGGAGTTCCGGCAAGTTACAGTGATAAAAGGGTTTGACTCACAGGGAGGGTACAAGGTGACCACCACAACATTTTAGATAATCAGTATACGGGAAGCGAGGAAATTCTTACATTACCGTGGACGGCTGAAATGCGGTCGGTGCTGCGGCGATGTTCTTAGTACAGCGGGACTGGAAAATTGGGCAAGAGATCCGCGTAGTATTGTCAAGCAACTGAACCGCTGGTGAAAGAGCAGACAGGCGTACGTGCACAATATTTTATTGTGATCACAAGGTCATTTTGATTAATTCGAACAACATGCAAAAATGACGTATAAACATCGTTGTACAAAAGTGAGCCGTCGTTAGTGGACAAGAACAAGAAAAGCTCTACAAGGCTGTCTTCCCAGAAGACAATTCGGTTATTCCAGCTCGGTACTCCCGCCGATTATTTGCGTTCTCGTCCGTCCGGTTTTTTCGAGCATTGACCACTGTGGTTGGTCCAATTTTACGCCACAATCAGCTAAGTTTCTGGTCTCTAGCTAACTTGGAATTGTGCGATTTGCTGTTTTCTTGGCTCCGATTTACTTCCGTTACCAGTGTATACAAAGATTGAAGACACATGACACCTAGGAAAAAGAGTACACCACGATTACCTCCTGTCTCTGAATCATCCAATATGTCTGAAGTGCTGAAACATATTTGAGTGGTATTACAACAGACAAAAAAGCCTTCAGACAGAGAATTTGATCCTGATCCAAAAGATATTAGTAAGCATTCAGAGTCTGAGTAAGCGTTCTCCGTTGTGAACAATTTAAGTGTCGTTCTAGAGCTGGCAGAGAACGGACGTTAAGGAATAGACTTGGACATGATAGAAGCATTTTGTACGAATCCCCCACCGTCCTCGGCCGCTTGTCAACAAACCAGCTGAAATCAGAGAAGTTTTGAACATAATAACACCGACAAGCACGCTTCTAGATATACGTCACATCCACACACCCACCAACCCACCTTATTTCCTTATAGTGTACTAGTCATCAGACATGTCATGTCCCGCGGCCCATCTTAAGCAGGTACCCCCACTCAATTAGCTTTCAATGAAGGTGTATTAATGTTGCCAATCAACAATTCCAGAACATCAATCAAAAGTGGCACCTGTCTCAAGCTGCCTACATCAACGGAGTGACAGACTTAAGTTGTCATCACTCAGCGGACTATAAGAAACACTCATAACTGTATTAGCCCGGGCAGAATCTCGGAGAATAGCTGTCAGCATAATAGCTCTTATAGGAAATCAATGAAACAGACTTTGATTGTCATACTGGATTGGCAAGAAAATGCACACATTCAAAATGTCAAAAGTGCACCCTTAGATATCTATCGTCACCATCAATATAGGGTCAACAAGAGTATGACGAGAGTGGAGTCTTATAGAGCCCTACAAACAAACCCGTGTAAGTTCGCTTTGTGCGACATAAAACAAAAACTCAACAGGGCAGCCAAGTGTGTTTCTACGCAGATCAATGTTATTGCCGGCGGACTTTATTCATCTGATTTGTTCACCCTTCCCTACCAGACGTAGCTTGCTACTCTGGCTTGCTCATGCTTTCAGTCAGCTATCCATATTCGTCTTCACGTATACATAGCCATACGTGGTCTCACTGTGAAATTCCTGCATAATGAATCGCCTCTCATCGCTGTGTTGAACCTCTGCGCTCAACAGCACAGTGTGGTTTGTTATCACATATTGGATTATGAAATGCCCACCCGTGAGAATCTAACACTTTTATCAAAATGGCCCTATCATATAAGGGGTAGAAACACAAGACGGCCGAACGAAGTAGTGTGCTTCGCAAATTAATCACGGAACATCCTGATGATCAGAGCAAGAAGCAGTAGCAAAGAAGTAGGCTGTTCGTTGCATGACATTCAGAAAAATTTCTCCAGACACTTGGCGGTCGCTGATTCCCAACAGCTGCCAGTGGTGTTCATTGTGCGCACGGTGGGATATGTATCTGCCGAATCCTATTATCCGGTCAGGCTGATTAACACTTCATTAACCAACAACAACTCACCCACAGCGAAGTTAAGTTAGGCAGCAGCGATCCACCCGGTGAACCCACAGCGGAGCACCGATGTCGTACTTCAGGCAACCTCCGAGATCGAACAGCGTGCCCCTCCGAACACAGTGTGTCGGATCTATATCGACCATGATGTCATTTGCTGAATCTGTCCACACGACTTCGCTGGGTTGGCCGATCAACATACCAGAAGGGAAGACGTCACGAGATATGAATAAATCGTGCTCACCAACTCAGGCAACTATCAATTAGTCAGATCACGCAAACTCGCATAACTCACTAGTCCCGTTTCGTCTGTTATACACGCTTTCGACGGCAGAAAATCACTAGTATAGGTAACATCCTTTTATTCGTTGATAGGTAATCACAACAATTTTGTGGCCGCTCTTTAGCGCCCTGCGTTTTTTCCGAAAAATTCCAAAAAAACGAGCATCAACACCAACGTCGATAGGGTGTGGTTTGTGTGCCAAAGCGCCGATACCCTGGTATGCATACCAGTTTCATCGCTGCTGGGTCGGGACGCTTGGCGGTTTTTGAGTGACACCTGGCCCATTAAAAATGTGTGCCAATAGGCTGGATTTGGGATAGTCGTGTCTATAAGCAACGGGCATCTATAAATTCTAAGCTCCTCAAGCAACCGACAGGGATGCAAAATGGAAGACGGTCACATTGGCATGGGGGAAGATAACAACAAACCCCGACGTTGCACCCACCAAATATGTCAGTTCTGAGGTTAATGGTTCACGCGGATATGATCAAATGCAATAGCCACTCAATGGCGGAGCGGTCAAGCGCAAATGAAACCAGGGTACATATAAGCAAAATTCCAACAGCGGGAAGTAAGGGACGAGAGGCTACACGAACACAAGCTTCCACGAGTAGATGATATCAATATTCAGCAATACTTCAAGATTAACATTTGCAAAAGTAATAATTTTTCGCGCGCGCAACTCCACTGGTAGTGCCAATCAATGCGAGAAAGACACCTAATCATTACCAAGATAAATTCCAATGTGATAGAAAAAAGGTCCGACAAGAATGAATTAAATAAAGACAGGGGACATGGACACCGACTTTTATAAAGCACAACAGTGGTCAAACACTGAGCGCAATCAACTGCTACAGCAGCCACCGCACCACAGTGATTGGACTTATGCAGCATAGTACGAACTTTGAGAAAAACGCCCTGCGGAGCACTGCCTACTCACTCATGGTTGCTAGCTTATCCGATGACAACCAGTTTTTATGTACTGCTTAACTGGCCTCATTCACACTTTGGTTTCATTCCCTCGATTTGTCTTCAGTTTCATCGGTTGAGTTGCAGAAAACGGGAGCTGACTTGCGTGGCACCGTAACATGTCAGTCGGCCATCTTCATTCCGGGCGCCCATTGTGAATGCGGACTAAAGTTGGACATCGTGGAGACATCCGGAGATATTTTTTATGAGGTAGGGGTTCCAGCAACAGTCCTGTAAAAGGAAACAAAATGTACAAGCGTGACCCAAAGGCCCAGCAAGCTATGCACGCGACTCAAACTGTCATGATACTGGCTCCTTGCTCCTCGGTTCGCACGCCCAAAATTTCCCCGGGGCTTATGATGAGGCCAGTAGAAAGTCGTAATGAGAAAACGGAGAGTCTGCAAACAAACTTTATTCACAAGCAAACCTCAACATAACAGGTAAAGGCATTAAAGAGCTGTGCGTGAGAGGACCATTAGCATGACTGCACCATGGCCACAAAAGAGGAGAAACGTTGACGAAAACCCCGGTAGACCTCCAGAATAAGCGTTGGTGTCAAATTGGTTCGACGGCGTTCTCAGCGGCAGCAGCCAGGACACCGTTATTCCAGCTGTGTTCAGTCGGTAGTCTGTAAATATCTGTAATCCTTGAGGTGAAAACGGTTCCTGAGTTACTAAAGCTGCTATAATTTTGTGACGTGTGTCAGTTCGGAAATTCGTTTAATCTTGTTGCTGGATATATTTTGTTTTGACGTTCCAAAGGCGTGAGCAAGGAATGTGCGATTGTTCAACGACATAGCGATCAATGGAAAATTAACCAAAGGTCGCTTTTCACGTTATTTCGTAGAATTGATGGTGGAATATGATAAAAAGTCGGTGTTATCGACGTGGTAAGACGCACCATTCTTCATATCTGAATGTAATTTAGCAGGAAAACGTTATTGTAGTTTCCAAGATTGAACCGTTGTTGGACCATGAAGACCAAATTTTTCATAAAGCTGTGAGCGTAAGATACACCTGTAAACATATTGTAACTTAGAAACATATGCGCAAACTAAACAAGTCAACCGCCATTTTTTATTTATATTCGGTATGAATAGCCAGTCGCCCCCTACCACGGTTGTAAGCTTTTTCACGGAAACCTGACCTACGCCGGGACACAGGTAGACGAGTCAAGTCACTGAGAACGTGAAGAAATCGGCATAAAATGTCCATGTGAAGTTTGTGGAAAATGGCATATACTACCTCCGCCTTTCTTCAGTGCAGAATGTAGCCGTTGGTTTGCATGTGCTGTGAGTGTCCTTCCGGATAACTAAATCCATGCATTAGATAAAGTCCTCATCATCTCGTCCATCAAATCTGATACATGCAGGATAACTGTGTACGCAGATTTGAAAGAAGCACTTTCCTTCAACTACGTCAAGAAGATAATGGGTCCAGCTTATATTGATTCGCGCTTTCTTTGGCTCGTGTACAAGCGTTACACTGTCCACAGACTGGTCTAGGTTGACATCCGCTGTGGGTGTTGTGCAGGACCTCTTTTAATAATCAATGGATAAGCGTAAACAATGCTGAAGTAGAGGTAACTGACATACCTGCGAAGTTAAAAAGTGCGCCAAACAGGTGACCGGGGTTGAAGCTCTTCGCCATAGAATGGACGCCCAATTATTTCCGCCATCTGAATAAACTCAGAGTAGAAAATCAGTTGATTGGCATCACGGCGGTAGCTGTCCATTCGTACCGGTTCGCCACAGTGTCCACACGGCAACCTTATTTTCGGCTTCTTCACCCGCTTCGGCTGCGTATTGATTGTGGATGCAGCAATTGGGATGTCGTGAAAAGATAGGCAATTCTAAGCACATTCTACCACTTTGCTGCAAAAGGCGATGGTTCTGTTAACAGGAGTCACTGCCGTGCGGCTGTTGCAGTTACGCGGTTTTTGCAAGTAAATTATGCAGGGCTTTATAGGGACAGTTGGAGTTGGCTGCAGAAAGAGGCTGAAGCAGCGGGTACATCAGCCGTCGAACTAACAAGCTATACTCAGCCAGCCACCGCTCATGAACGGGAGCCGACCTTCAAAAAAGAAAATAAACAATGCAGAAAGCTTTACTCCATCGGTGAAAATGTCTCCAAAATACTGGCGGAATATTTGTGCCGGGAAACTTCGTTGAACAGTGAAAATGACACTCACAAGTGCCCTGCATGTTATCGACGACGAAAGCGTCGCCATCACTTTGCACCCGATGTTGCACTGTTCAAAGCAATTACTAGAGAACCGCTTACATTGCACTCAAATGCTATTTTGAGATGGAATCGTTGGGTCCCTCCCTTCATACATTTTTGGACAAGGTGACGTGCGAACATGTTCATTCAGTAAAGAATGTTCTCAACGTGCGAGTCAACATCAACAACTTCACAGCGGTCACATCAGTAGATCGTTCGCATTTCATACTCCACATCAGCCGCTTGCTGTGAGTGCATATTTTTTAATGCCAACGGCCAGTAATTCTCCAGGATGCGTCCCCTTCTTTGAGGTTCCGCTGACATTCTCCAGCGACTGTCAAAGTGGACAACGCCGATTTTCACATGAATGATCCACGTGGGCTTCATGTAAGGCCAATGGAACAACAAATAATTCATAAACTTCCTATCGCTTCGGCGAATGATATCCAAGCATAAGAATCCACATAGCCACGTGGAATTCGTCAAGGGTTATTCACTCTCCGCATCCGCAGTGGAGCTGGACACTACACAAAGCTTGGATGTACATACGATGTAAAAATGTGACGAACGTAAAAGTAACTGATTCACAGTAGTTAGTGAAGGTTCATTGGTTAAGGGTTCCACTACACTGCTTGATAGCATCCAATGAATAAGATCCGTTGTGTTTCTCTGAAGGGATTTTGATGCCAGATAGCTTCTAAAGCAACGTCCACCTAGGTACAGAAATCAGCAAACATGCAAACCGATCCACTGGCCTATTCCACGGCAACGATGAGGCTGCCCGGGATGAGTAGGTCATCGGCGTCACCACTCCCGAATCCTCAAGGCGTTTGAGTTTCTGTTCGATGGGAGGTATAGCAGCGTGGAGTACTGGATGTTTTGGCCTGAAAACAGGTTGAGCCGCAGGTTCGAGGTGGGAAACCCCTTGCGCCCGAGTTCAGCAGCCAAGACTGTCGTCAAACAGCAACCTGAAGCGTTGAATAAGTTCGTCCGCCATGCTCGGTGGCCTTGCTGTGGAGGGTTCTAATCGATTGCAAATGTATATGATTGGTAGTTCTGTCAGTTCTGTCGAATCAAAGAGGCAGCAGACTCCACCGATGGTCTTGTTCTTGAAACTAGCACGACAACGAAATTGCCCATGTCATTGCACTGTACCACCACAGAAACTGGTGGCAGAATGAGATGTCAGCTGGACTGGCAGGCAGCCAATTGATTCCCACGGGCGATTGGAGATAATTGTGATATCGGACGCAGTGTCCAGCTGAAGACGAGTTGGGTGTCCGTTGATCAGTATAGACACTAACTCCCTTCTTGGGGCGAGTCCTACTTGGATGTAGAGTTCACTGGGCGGTTCGTGGGGGAGGGTTGTTGCTATCGCCTTGGACATGTGACTGCGTTGACGAAGTTTGAGTACTGAGTAGGATTTTCGACCAAGGCAGAGTCATGTTTCAGGCCAAGTAGTCGATGGTTCTCAGTGGTGAGATTCTGAAGGGTAACTGACTCGTCTTGTTGGATCCGACTGGGTGGGCGTGTACGGAGGTCGGCGTCTTCGGAAGATTGGAGGCTGCAGACAAAGGTGGGGCATTTGAACTGATCCCCTGGGTGGGGGGATAATTTGAACCTCTCACATTAGTGGTTCACGATGCCCGCACAGTTGACAGAGTGATCAGAATCCTGATTAGCCAGCCTGAGGCAGTGGTACCGCAAGCTGAATAGAGATGACAGGTCACCGAATATCTGCGACAAAATAATGATCGTCCCATTGAAGCTGTTGTCGCGTAGGCTCTTGGGCAAGATGGTGTCGTATCGCTCGTGTTTCACAGCGCCCAGTCTGCGGAGGAGAAGCCGGACCTTCAACAAGTCATCCTGATTCAGAAATTTGGTACACAACAGGTCATCGTGTTGACGGGACCAAGAATCGAATGTCACGTTCGTGTGCCGGTCGTAGACGAACTCGGAGATATCGGTTGCGAAACTGTGCACGGATTGCGCACTACAAGTTTATGTGGACTAGCCCAGACTCGTGTTGCACAATTGTTGGGCAGACATCTTTGTAGTCCTCATGTGTTGCTGCGACAGCAATTTAACGTCAGCACCGTCTAACGTCATTTATCAGAAATGGTACCCCTTGCCAAACTGCTACGACCTCCTGAGAGAGGAGGGCATGAACGAACACAAGGACGGCGAGCAATACCCCAATCATGAACAAAACGCAAAGATATGGCAAATGACACGAGAGTCAGAACGTAAGGATCCTGACTCAGCCCTCGCAACTCTGAACCTTCTAACAACAAAAAAGACGGCTTCCACATGAGCTTTATTTTCTGTTCAGCCTGAAGGCAAAACAGTGGTGCACAGCGCCTGTATTTACAAGCTTTCGGCGGTCTTGGGCCTAGGTCACTCAACGGAACAATAAGAAGAACCTCAAAACTTCCAGAATACTGACTAGCATTCAAGGTCCCGAAACGGAAGAGTCCATTTCCCTCGACGATAATTGCGAAGTTTCGATGAAAGGCGTTCTTACAAAAAGGGCCAAGAACATGGTTGGTAGAACACTTGAATAAGCACTCATGAACTTCACCAGCGGTCCCCGCCAACCTTTCTAATGGAGTGTCGGGATCCAGTACTGACGAAATGAGTGAGGCGTTAAGCGGAGTGCATCTGATCCATAGTTGCCTGAGCATAAGATCACCAGTGCTGTTATCACCGATCAGGGATCTCATGTGGCGAAGCAATTGAGAGTGTGTGCGGTCGCCCAACTGAACTCCGGAGGGCAGTTGCTGGAGTTTAGCCTCATCTGGCACCGTGTTGCGCTTTCATACTGATACCTTGAGTTTATCATGCGGTGATTCGTCTAGCGCAAGATCGAGCATATCAACCACTTTGGAAGGGATATCTGTAGGCAATTGCCTAACAACGTGGGAAAACTTGGTGGCCTGTGAAGTAATCTGACGAAATCAAAATATGTCTCCGCCTGAGTGAACCGAAAGCGGGGGGCTGGAAAACCAAATGCAGGCAAATTAAGCTTACCAGCGTTCTTGAAAAATAAACTAGTGCCGAAATCGGAAATATTCGCAGCATACTGGGAGTTCTGAGCTTATTGGAAAGGGAACCAAGAAAGATATATATACGATAGACAAAATGTAACAATTCGGGCTCATCAATTTGAGTAGTGGATCTGAACACTGTATAATGCCTGAGTGTGCAGACGATGCAAGAATGTGGCAAAAACAGGAACAACTGATTCACAGTAGTTAGAGAAGGTGCATTGGTTTAAACCTCCACCACACTGCATGAAAGTATCCAATGAATATGATCTGTCATGTTGCTCCAAAGTGACTATGAGCCACAACGGAGATAATTTTGGCGACGGATAAATCCGGATATATGTCTAAATAGACGATTGATTCCGTTGGCCTTTAAATTTCCAAGCATTTGCACGTGTGTGACACGGAGCACAAGAACGACACACAGCTGGCGACCTTGAAGATAGATTTTGTATTATAGTTCATTGATTCATTCGGTTCACTTGGTAAAGACATCGTCTGAATATGTGAATTTGAGGAGTGTGAGAATTGTGAAAAACGGTGACAATTGTGAAGTAAAAAGCGTTGTACAAAACACTACATTTTTTCTCTATAACAGTAAATTCTAACTTTGACTTTTTTGTCATGGCCCCCGTCGTATATGTTTAATTTCTTATCGATGTTCTCACCTCTAGTGTCTAACTTTAGTTATATTTGAAGTGCATGATTGCTCCAGTGTGCGCTGCATTCAAGTTCATCCCTGCCGGAAGGAAGCGCTGGTGAGTAGTTGGTCCTCGGATGTGGAAATGATTCTGGTTGGTGGAAAATGCTCACGGCGCCTATTTAAAAATCGAAGATGATGGTCTTTTGCGCT
Organism: Paragonimus westermani; assembly: GCA_008508345.1. Lineage (NCBI taxonomy): Eukaryota > Metazoa > Platyhelminthes > Trematoda > Plagiorchiida > Troglotrematidae > Paragonimus > Paragonimus westermani. The sequence continues at coordinate 79,488 of QNGE01001348.1, read as the reverse complement.
GGACAGGAAAGCAGTTTACCTTCCTTGCGCCCACAGTTTACGTGCGCTGAACGTGAGTAAATCACCCGTAAAGTCGACCTTCTTCGAGGACATTAATGTTCGCTTGACGCCCACACAACCAATAACGAACAAGTTGCAAGGCAATTCCTCAGCGATTGTTTTCTAATTTGTGCCATCGCATTCCCGTCAGACTTCTTCGCTCAAAACCACTTAGTTACGTCGCTAACTGTTGTCATTTTTTGAAACCGCTCCATGTTTTCTGGATGGATACTTGGGACCTTCTTGAAAACCATCTTGCAAAATGTGCATGACATGGTGGCTTCCAGTCCTCTGATAAATGTGACGCTCTGTGGCTTCGACCACCACTGCGTGGCCAAGACTCACTCTTAGTGGGGGTTATTTATCGTTCTTCTTCATCAGACGTCTCCGACGACGACACCCTTCTGGTAAGCCTGGAAAACTTCCTAGGCTTACAACGCTTTACTCATTTGCTTATTCTGGGTGACTTTAATGCACCCAAGATTAACTGGGCATCAGTTTCTCACCAGGATTGGGAAAGCGGATTCTCGACTTCCTTATCAACGCTGATACCCTCTCTGCTCTACTTAGTTATCACTAATGAGAGCCACCTGATAGACAGAGTGATCATCAAGCCGCCACTTGGACACAGTGACCACTCTATTTTAGCCTTTGATCTTATCTGTTACTGGTTACAACAACCGGCAAGAAGGTCCACCGTTCGAAACTTCAATCAGGCAGATTTTAAAGGCCTGGGAACCTACCCAGGTTCACTTCTTCTTGACTTGGACTCCGTGGACCAGAACTACCACACGTTTCTTAGCGCAATTCAGAAATCAGATGACTTATTTACACCGCGCAAACTGTACATTTTCTCTTATCGGCCACTCCTTCCACGCAGGATACGTCGTCTTATCGACAGTCGTCCCCAATTATTTGCGAAGCATAAGCTTACAGGAAACTCAGAGGATCTAATCGCGTTCCACATCGTCCGAAACAGATGTAGGCGGAAAATACGCAAACACACCAAACTCGTACAAGAGAAAATCCTCATCAGAGCCCGCGGGAACAAAAACTTCCTATTTAAGCATATGCGACGACTAAGAAAGAACAAACCTTCCGCCCTTCCTTCACGACTGCCCGACGGGGACACTTCATCTGACTCCCCAGTTGTGGCCGAGTTAGTCAGGGAGTACTTCTCGGCAGTCTACAACGTCACATTCCCGAGCTGACGTCATGCACCACCGTTGCAGAAGTTCAGGCAACCACTCGTGACCGCTGAGTTTTCCGTGCTTGATGTTGAAGACCTTTTACTCAAGGTTAATCCATATAGTGCAATGGGTCCTGACATGATCCATCCTAGAATACTCAAGGAAGCAGCTGTTAGTCTGGCTGAACCTCTTTATAAGCTGTTCAAGCAAACACTCCAGACTAGCATCCTCCCTAGCGCATGGAAAGAGACGATGGTCACACCCATATTTAAAGCGGGTGACCGGCACTCTCCGGCTAGTTATCGGCCGATCAGCCTCACTAGCATCCCGTGCAAAATAATGTAGCGCCTGCTAAAGCGCGCCATACTCAATCACTTCTTATCAAATAATCTCTTCTCTTCCACCCAACATGGCTTCCTTCCTGATCGGTCATGCTTATTTTCATGGATAGTCTGACGGAGGCTAAAGACAATGGCCTCATGTCTGATGCTATCTTCTTTGATTTCGCTAAGGCTTTTGACCGTGTCCCACACGGCCCTCTGAAACACAAACTGGAAGTTTACGGTATTCAAGGAGAGGTTCTTCGCTGGATTGCCTCGTTTCTTGATAATAGAACGCTTAGAGTCAAGACCGGATCAGACCTTTCGTCTCCCTCTATCATTTCTGTGGGAGTTCTCCAAGGGTCAGTGTTAGGTCCTTTGTTATTCCTCATTTACATCAACGACCTTCCAAACAATATTTCCAGCAACGTCCTCTTATACGCAGACGATCTAAAAATCTGGAATGCCACTGATCCCAGTGCACTACGATTTGATCTTGACGCGATCAAGCGCTGGTCGGACGATTGGAGTCTCCCATGAAATGACAATAAATGTGCTCACATGTCACTCGGTGGAGATTCTGGCAATGCCTTCATGATTCCTAACGCATCTAGCACGGTGGAAATCATGAGAATTGAACTGAAGAAAGATCTGGGCATCTGGTTGTCGTCTAACTTGTCCTTCACGTTTCACCATGAGATGGCAAAAAAGGATTTGCCGCTCTAATGAGTATTAGGCGCACTATCCCCCACATGGACAAGAAAGCTTTTCAAACGCTTTACGGGACTTACATAAGACCGCCCCTCGAGTACGCCAATCATGTCGTGTAGACCGGCCTGAAGAGAGACATATTAGCTGTTAAGCGTGTCCAGCGCGCGGCTACCAAGATGGTCGCAGGCCTCCGCAATGTTACTTACGAGTCTCGACTTGAAATTCTTGACCTTTACTTACTTGAATTTCAAGGACTCCGCGGTGATTTAATACTCGCACACTTCTTCTTTAGAGTAGGTCTTGTAGAACAGTTCTTCACTGTGGCGAATGATGACGGCTGGCGTGGACATAATAGGAAGCTTTTCAAGCTTCGTCCTCGGACTTTTCTTAAGCAGCAGTCCTTTTCTTACAGGGTTATTAACTATTGGAACAGCCTTCCTTCTGAGGTCTTCAGCAGCGCTTCTAGGGATCATTCTAAAGCTCTGCTTGATTCTCATTTATCTAAAATTGCATTATGCGAATAATCCTTCTCTGTTCTTGGTATTCACTGTAATCCCCAAGAGCGGTGCCACACCCTGTTTTAAATTATCGCCTTTCAGATCAACAGAAGCCCGCTGACACTGAGCAAGGAAAACCGACTGCATCCGGGAACCTTGAGCCGTTGTCTCGAACCGGAGTATCAATCGCTGAAATCGCTGGAATGTTCCAATGAAGTCAATGCGGTTCGATTAGTATTGTTGTGGGCATGTCTATGACGTTGTGGAGACCGATTCGGCCTATGTACTCACAGTCGATCGCTCTAGTCGGTGTGCCCTTGCTTAACCGTATTGATCAATAAAAAATCTATTGTAGTGAGTCCACATTCAGTGATAAGGCTCAGAGACGTGATTGACCAATAGAAACTAGCTGGCCGTAGGTCAACTCTCCGGACACAGGGGCTATATAGCAACGCCTAGTGACGCCACTGACCGTCGCGTATGCAACCGCCATGATTGTGGTGGGTTCTGCAGGACCTACGTATAAGAAAGTGTATACGAATGAAATCTCCGCTAAGTTTTTGCAGCTCAAGTGTATGAGGATCATCTATTTTGAATCGAGACCCGTATGCGATGATCACGTTGGTGTCCCTTGTCCCACACGGTCCTCTGGTGCATAAACTAGAAGTTTATGGGATCCAAGGAAAGGTTCTCCGCTGGATAACCTCCTTTCTTAAAAACAGGACTTTCAGAGTAAAAACCGGTTCAGGCCTTTCGTCTCCATTCCCAGTCTCCGTGGGAGTCCCTCAAGGATCGGTACTTGGTCCATTGTTGTTTCGGATCTACATCAATGATCTCCCCGGGTTGATCACTAGCAACGCCCTCCTTTGTGCCGACGACTTAAAAATCTGGAATGCCTGTGACCACAATGCATTGTAGATTTACCTTAATCGTATTAAGTGCTGGTTAGATGATTGGAGTCTCTCTCTAAACAACAATAATTGTGCACACATGTCACTCGCAGGAGACTCCAGGAACCTATTCGTGATACATGGTGCACAAAGTGTAGTAGATATCACGAAAGTAGACCTCAAAAAAGACCTAGGGATCTGGCTGTCGTCTGGTTTGTCCTTCTCTTATCATCACCAGCTGGCCACCAAAGGGGGTTTTATCACTCTTGGGATGATCGGGAGTGCGTTTCCTCTCGTACACGAAGAACTGGAAAACTCCGACGAAATGAATGTGACCTGACTTTTTAGTAAAATGGTACGAGTGATATTTCCAAGTCAGATCTGAAGAACATCATATATATTAACATGGGACGTAAAAGTGGTTAATTTGTCCATTATGGGTAAATCATTTCCGTACGTTGAATCAGCAGGGCGGTGAACGATGAGGGAACGTTCAAAAGGATATTCAAGTTGAAGTACAGAAAATTCGAAGAGTATGTTGAAGACTTGTGCAGATTTCAAAGGGAAACTTGTACAAGCTTTTTCATTAACACTTGGCAGACAGCTGCAAGTGCTAAGAAGCATAGAGGAATAGACCTGCCGCCAGGCTGCCCGTATGGAAGTGCGGTGTACAAATGCGTGCACTGTACACGGCGAACGAATCTCTCCAAGCGGTAATGTTTATTTAATCAACTAATACGATAAATTGTAGTTTTGCAGATTACAGATGTCAAGCCTCCTGGGTCATCCATTATCGCACCGATGGATATCAGATCGAGAAAGCGAACCTGGTGCACTCACATAACTTTCAGGTTGGTAAGCCGAATATTTATCCCAGGAATAGACGTCTGGCTATTGATTCTGAACGGCATGTATGTGAGATGATGAGCCATTTTAAGAGTGCTCGTGAAATGAGGACGTATGTGAACAGGAAGTATGGGATTGGAATGCGTCGGCACGATTTATTTAGTCTACGTATGAGGCACAGCAAAATAGTTGATCGGAACGAGATTATGAATTTGCGAGATTCACTGAAAACGGAAGGCAGCTATAGGTTTCTACTCCGGGAGAAGTTGTTAAGGTTCGTCATGTTTGTACCGAAAGGTACATTCCAACTGTGTCCCAAGTATGGAGATATCACTTTAGGAGATGCAACCCATCAGTTAAATTATGGCGGCTTTATACTATGGCACGCTATGTTGGTAGATGTTACTGGAGTTGGGGAAACGTTTTTTACACACTTATGCCTAACGAAACCACTGCCAGTCATAAGATAGTATCGGAAAACATGCTGAAAATGTTGCCTTGTATGTCCCAGTTTGATGAGCCGCTTGTTTGTATACCTGCATCTGTTTCCACTTCTCGTTTGGACAGAATAAGAAAGGCTGAAGACGTTTGTCAAAATATATGAGCGCTGGCAACAATCGTAGAAATGACGCTGCGTTGCGAGGGATAAATGAGTTGCTTTCCAGCCATCCTGACCTAATGCTGCACTGCTCAATCCCAGGTAGGGAGGTCGTGCAGATAGGCGGCCGGGCATCGTTCGACAACTTATGGCCGGATAAAACATTGGACAACAGTAGGGAATAGTATGAATCTTTCTCTTTTGACCCCGAAGGGGTTAGTAGAAGACGGGTCCCGTTGTTCAGGAAAAGCTTGGTAGTGAACTCAACTATCCCTACATGCAGTACCTTCCCCACAACGCATGCCCCAAGGTGTGTTACAGAAATGCCGTCCACAAGTAAGATTGCGTGCGTGCCAGATGAGTTAAGCCTGATGCCCACAGCTTCCACAGAACAACCGTTTGTCTCTAGCACGCGTATGAAGTCGAAACATGAAATTCGTGTGATTGACCAGAATTTGCCGGAGATTGAAGCCATCGGTGATCCCATGGAGACAGCTCGTATTAGACGAGTTGCTAAGGGTACGCTGAGGCAGTTCAAAACGAAAGTCAGGAAGACTTTTGAAAAGCAGCATGCCTCAAATCCTGTAGACAACAACGTTTGCCAGATTCGCTTCCAAAAAGAAGATCTCGTGGACTTGGACGACGAAACCGTGAACTGGGCACGGTGCAGTCAGTGTTCGGGTAGGTATCACCACTACTGTGCCAACTACAACGAGTCTGAACCAGTCTATACCTGCGTAGACTGCGATAACGTGGACAACACGTGACCATCCGGCAGGAATATGAAGAAACGACGCTCTCAGGCGTCATGTGAAAGAACTCACGGCCCTATTCAGGGCCACTCACGACATGGTTTCACGAGCTATGCTCATGTTTTTATTTTGGCGTGGTGATTACCGTTAGTCCAGTGAGGTTCACTGATTGTTCATTCAGTGGTTCCTCTGTGGGTATACCAGACTGTGTATATATAATCACATATATATTTGTATACATTTTTTTGTTTGTATATATATAGATGAACACATGTATGTATAAACATATGTATAAACATATATTTTTTATATCCACATGTACATGCATGTGCACACAACTGTGTACAACGTGATATATATATAGCTGTCTGAATATATGTATACAGATAGCTATATACATATATGCATTCAGGTATGTGTATATCAACATGTATGACCATACATATGTATATAAATACATATGTATATATATCCTTACACACTTCTATACAAATATATATGTATGTATAAAAATATGTATCGATATGTCAGCTCAGAAGCTGTGTGCGAACATTACTCCGACGTGCAGACACGCACTGTAGCTCGCCCGAACTCAGAAAGCAAGAACGAAAACACTTGTTCAAACTGTTCGCTTCTAATGGATACCGCAGTGGTTTCATAAAGGCATCTATCAGAGGGCCCACAAGAAGTTAACGCGCAAAACCTAGAACAAGAATGACAGTGCCTACATTCACGGCGGTACAAAGGATGCTGCAACCACTGGACATCCAAATATCACACAAGCCAAACTCAACACTCCGTTCGGCTCTGATGAATGCTAAGGATCATGTAAAACCACACGAAAAATCTGGCGTGGTCTACGCGATTCCATGTCTCGAATGTGACCAACAGTATGTGGGGGAGACAGGCAAACAGCTGCGCACACGCGTGCACGAACACAAATTAGCCATGCGATGAGCCGACCCTAGACCATAACTGTGGCACCACTGCGCGGACACAGGTCACGCTGCCAACATAGACGATGCAAAAGTGGTCGCGCAGGCAAAAAATGAGAGGAAAACGACTTGTACTCGAAGCTCTCTATTCGCGGAATTTGTTCAACCGACACGTTGACATATACAGCCACTACGTCAGCATCGTTGACGGTGAAACGAAAAGCAAGCGAAGACAAACGGACAGGCGGACACGGTGAGCGGTAGAACAACCTCACTACGACACATTTATTTGTTTGATAACGGATCCTAGTGTGGATTTGAAACGTCACAATAAATCGTTCACCACCCAGTGTCTACCCTCTTTTTGATTAATTTAAATATATTTATATACATATATGTATAGTCCTACATGTTTACATACACATACACGTATACATGTGTATGCATATATATACAGCTATCTGTATATATGTAATTAGATTGCAGTATATATGTATAGCCTAAGCTAAAGAGTCCATCGACGAACTGGCGCCGACTGCGGTTTCTGACGCGTCAACAGCTACACTTATTTCCGCGGCTGAGTTGGAATGGTGCAACATAACGGCGGTGGCTAATGCGTCCTTAATTCTATCGAACGACTCGATGGCTGTTGGTGATAACTCCACGACTCCGTTGACACGGCCGCGGAGTAAATCGGTTAAAGGCCGCATAAGCTGAGCGCAATGTGGAATAAACCGCCTATAGTAGTTGACCATCCCGTTAAATCAACGAATAGCGGTGAGGATGGTAGGACGGGGAAAATCGCGGATTACTCTTACTTTATCGGTTAACGGTCGAATACGGTGCTGGTCAACATGATGTCCTAGAAACTCTATCGCTCATTGACCAAAAACACACTTCTCCGCGTTAATCGTTATGCCAAAAGTTGCTAATCTGTCGAAGAGCTGTCGAAGATGAATTTGGTGTTCTTCTTCAGACGCGCTTGCAACTAATGGGTCATCGATGTAGGGGTGGACGAAATCCAGACCCCGTGTGGCGTCGTCGATAAAACGTTGAAACGTTTGTGCAGCGTTTCGCAAACCAAGCGGCATATGTAGAAACTCCAATAAACCGAATGGTGTGATGACGGCTGTTTTGGCAACATCCTCATTCGCAACCGGGATCTGGTGGTATGCGCGCGCCAGATCAATTTTCGAGAAAACACGGGTACCCTGAAGGCTAGCCGTGATGTCCTGTATGTGCGGAATCGGGTACCTGTCGGGTATTGTGGCGGTGTTGAGCGAACAATAATCTCCACATGGGCGCCAATCGCCTGACGCTTTAGGGACCATGTGGAATGGAGAGGCCCAAGGGCTACTAGACGGGCGAATGATTCCGAGCTCGAGCATGTGCTCAAACTCAGCGTGGGCTATTTTACGCTTGTCTGGTGTTAACCTGCGAGCTTTGGCAAACACCGGCGGGCCTGTCGTGACTAGGTGGTGCCTCGTGGAACCCCTGACGGCAGGCAGAGATGAAGACTGTCGAAAAATAGTCGGATACTTATCGATTAGGAAACTAAAGGAATTTAGTTTCGTAGAGCTTTGATATACGGGACTGACCGATAGCTTGCCGGTCAAAATCCCTGTAACTGTAAGCTTTGTCGTTTGGTCGACCAGACGGTGTCGTCTGGAATCTACCAAAAGGTCGAAGTGCTGGAGGAAGTCGATACCGATAATCGTCATTTGGACGTCGGCGACCGTGAAGATCCAGCGGAAAGGCCTACGGAGACCTAAATTAAGTGTGCTAGAGCGCTGACCAAACACTTTTATAGTGCTTCCGTTGGCCGCGCGAAGATTCGAAATAGATGACCTGTTTAAGTCGTGGGTCTCAGGTGGGATTACGCTGACCTCGGCACCTGTGTCGATAAGATAGCGAATCCCCGACTCGTGATCTTCTAGAAAGAACAGGCGACCAGGCGGACCAGTTACGTCGTTAACCATGTGGATTTGGCTGCCCTGTTTGTTGACTGGACCAAAGGTACAGGGCTGTCAGCATCGTTCGGCTTTCTTGCCAACTTGCTGGTGATACCAGCAGTGATCCGGGTTAGCGTTCGGTGGCGCCTGATGAGAATCACGTGACCCTGTGTGGCTACTGTGTCGTCGAATGGTGGTAGTCTAACGTGATCTCGAACGATGCGTCGTTACAGCCTGAAGTTGTATAGTTAGGGTGGCAACTTGGCAGTTAGCGTTGAATTTGCGCCCTGACTATTCGAAGCGAGCTGGGAAACAGCGGTGCCGTATGTCTCCCCGATTCGGTCGGTGACATCAGCCAAGGTTAACAAGGTTGCTGATGGGTTCGCGCTAAGAATGTTTTGCATATCCTTAGGCAAACGCTGTAGCCACATCTCCCTAAGTAGATCCTCTTCTATGTATGTCGTGCCAGCTAACCGCCGCATGTGGCGAAGGAGCTGCGATGGTTTACGTTCACCGAGCTCGGTCGCACTCAGAAGTTGAGAAATACGTTGGCGATCGGACAAACCAACGCGCTTAATTAGGGCCGCTTTGAGTTGCTCGTAGGGCTTCGTGGACTCCGGTAACTCTAGAACATCGTCCACCTCGTCAATGACGTGAGATGGCAGTGCCGCAACTACGTGATGAAAACGCGTTAGCTCTGACCTAATCTGTCGTAGCGCAAATGTAGTTTCTAACTGAGAAAACCACAATTTAGGATTATTCTCTCTACAGGGTGCAAACGGTACGGCTAACGCACTGACTGAAGCGTCTGACAAAACGTGCGGTTGAGCCTCCATTAAAGCGAGATGGATAATAAATCGAATTTTTTGATATAAAAAAAGATTATGTAAAACGTACTAAAGAAATAGCAACTCACAGTTATACGAAGGATATACCTGTGGGAAACAAAAATTGATCGAACGGGCTCACCAATTTAGTCGGGCTCACAAATTCAGTCGGGCTTACCAATTTGGTGCTCGTCGCACTAAGTCGCGTTTTCCTCAGGTACGCAATTATCAGACGGTAAAAGCAAAAGGCCGTTGAGGAGAGAGACCAAATCATTATTCGACGAAATGTACAGGTGGTCTCTGATAACGCTATAAAAGGCACCGACACGCGAAATAGTTAAAGAGGCTAGAGACCGGCCGTCGACGAGCGAGTAAACCGGAAGAATATCCCGTGTGTCCTTCGGGTTCGCACTACGGTCACATGACATGTAGACAAACAATCGGACAACATGCATCATGCGAGCTTTCTTAATAGCCTAGGTACAATATGCAACTATGAGTTTTGGAACTATTTTACACACCATACCGCAGGCAGGCCAGTGAAATCTCCAGGCCGCTACACACATATATGTGTGTGAAACGTTTTATACACATATATCACGTTGTACACATTTTTTCGTGCATTTGCATGTACACGTGCATATAACTATATATACATATATTTCTGTTTATGTATAGATATACACGTGTTCATCTATGTGTATACGAACATAGAAAAACAATATACAAATATATGTATATAAATATATATATATACTTATTATACATATTCGTTAATATATACATTTGTCTGCACACACATACATGTATACACATACTCGTGTGTACACTTATATGTGCATATAATTGTATGTATATGTGCTTTTCTCCAACCCCTCTGGGATAGCCCATTGCCCAGTGAGAAAATTGCACTTCAAGGTCAGTCGGTGCATTATTAATGTAACGCGCAACCAAAACCAGCGAGCGCGCGCGAATTGAATTTGGGTTGTGTAACGGGGCGTGCTGCTGGGAGCCGGTTTCCTTTCATACCCGGGAAAAAATAGTTTGAACCGCTAAATAATGCACTGCGTTACCTTGAAGCCGAATTTCCTCATTGGTTGACCAAGCCGTACGCCGTTAGCAGACATATATGTAATATGTACGACAAATATTAAATATATATCTAGACTAAATATACCAGAAATACCTAAGGTGTATGGGGAAATATCTGCGAACATGTGAAAGCACGTGGTGACTGATGTATAGGTATATTTTGAAAAATGTATATATATAAGACTCAGTGACCCTCATCACCTGTCCACGGAATATGGTATTGCCAGTCGGCTATGGACCCAGGAGGCTGTCACTGAAATAAGACTCAGTGACCCTCATCGTTTGCCCTAAGGGAACAATCGTACGCATGTTAACAATCAGTGAGCAGGGCCCGGGATGGAAATCAGGTTGTAAGTGGCCCTAAAAAGGGCCGTGGGGTCATTCCAGGTTGTCCTGAGAAGGACAGTGGGGCCGTTCTCGTGGTTCACGTCGGCTGCTGAATTGTATCACAGTCCAGGCAGATGAAGTCGACGTCGGAGTTGTGGTAGTCAGCACAGGAGTGATGGTACCAACAGCAGCACTTGGAACATTGGACCCAGTTGACGTTGTCCTCGTCTAAGTCCACAGGATCTTCCTTCTGGTAGCATATCTGACAAACATCGTTGTTTACCGGCTTCAAGGCCATCTTCCTTACAATACGTTCCCTCATCTTTGTTTTGAATTGTAAATCTATTCCCCTATGTTTCTTGGCACTTGCTGCCGTTTGCGAACTATTGATAAAGAAACTGCTACACTTTTCCCGTTGAAATCTGTTGAGATCCTCCTGGTATTCCCGAAAGTTCTGATACTTCTCCTTGAATATTCTCCAGAAAACGTCCTCGTTGTTCACTGCTATGTTGATTCACCGTACGAAAGTGACTTACTTGTGGTGGACCATTTAAACACTAACTAGGTGCGTTAATGTTAGGATCCGTGAAATGCACATTTACGTACATTTCATTTGGGATTTTCACTTGTACCATTTTACTGAAACTTGCGGTAACACTCGCCTTATACCAGTTTTCCCATTATTTTTGTATGAAAGCATACCGACTCTCCGTGCTGCTGTGTTGTTGGTGCCGTGTTAGCTTTCGTTTGTGTAAGTCGTGTGTATGGCTTACTGGGCCTTCGGCTCATGTTTGTTTGTATTGTTTCTCTTTTCAGAACTGTTCGAACCCCTACTTCGGAAGAGCGCTGTACCCTGGTGCGTCCACGTTGCCCGAAGGTTGGTCCGCGAAGTCACGGGCATCCAGAGTAAAGTCGGCTGGCCTGCATGTTACATTAGTCCATTGTAATGCGCGACGGATTGGAAGCACTGAGGAACAGCGTCTCTCTGAAGGACGGAAGTACAGCGAGAGTCTGGAATGATGACAAAAACCAAAACAGCATGAGCCAGAGGCCCAGTAAGTCATGCACACAACTTACTCAAACGAAAACCAAGATGGCGTCAATCACACGGTAGCAAAATGCGTTACACCATACCAATTTGAGTTTCGCGGGTACGAAAGGAAATGCGCTCCCGTGATGATCAAACGAACCTTCCCCCGGATTGACAAGCGCGCCTTTCACACGCTTTACAGAGTCTACATAAGACCATTGCTCGAGTGTGCCAATCAAGTCGTCTACACCGGTTAGAAGAAGGACATACTTGCCATTGAACGTGTCGAGTGAGTAGCCACCAATGTGGTCACTGGCTTACGGCATCTCTCCTACGAGTCTCGCCTCGAAATTCTCGATCTTTATCCACTTGAGTTTCGTAGACTCCGCGGCGACTTGATTCTTACACACTTTCTCTTTAGCACAGTACTCGTGCAACAATTCTTCACCTTAGTAAGTGATAACAGTCGAAGAGGTCACGACAAGAAGCTCTATAAGCTTTGGCCTCGGACCTTCCTAAGACAACAGTTGTTCTCTTATAGGGTTATCAACTACTGAAACGACCTACCACTAGGGATTGTTAGCTGCTCTTCCAAGAACCGTCTCAAAGTGGTATTGGATTCCCACCTACTTAATAAACCGTTAGATTAGTAATTTATCCTGTTCTGCTAAATTATTTTACTCTGTTTTTGGTACTTTCTGTAACCCCCAAGAGCGGTGCTACATCCCGTTTTCAATGACTGTCTTTCATGTCAACAGAAAACCGCCGGACATCGAAACGAACAAACTGACTGGATCCGGGTAGATTGGGCCCCCAGCCTCGAACCCGTGTACGAATCTCTGAGTTTGGTAGCTGCGTACGGAGAATGCAGAACGGCTTAAGCCGGTATGCACGACTACGCCAATCACCAGCAACACACAGCGTTCTACGAATCGCTTAGTGCTCTTTTTCTGCCATCTACCAAGTTTTCTAAAACACTGCATTAACGTGGAATCTGGCTTCCCGCGCACTCAACCAAAGAATACCATGGAATTCTGGCGCAAACACTTTGGTAGCCTACTAAGCCATCCTGTTGTCATTGGTTGGGTGACCATTAACAGCTTGTGGCAACAAGCCATTATAACTTCACTAGCCCTCCCCGGATTTTGCAGAGGTTCAGAGAGCTGTCGTGTATGTGCAGAAAGCGGACTTCCGCTACTTAGGTTGCAGCCTGTCGACGAATTTGTCCGCAAACCGCGAGTTGTAGGCTCAGATGGCGAGGGCTGGTCTTACTTTCGGACTTCTTAGAAGACGGGTCCGGAGGCACAACCCCTTAATGACGATCGGTAAGCTGTTTGCATACCCCTCAACGGTGTTGTTCGCGTTGTTCCTCAGCAGTGAAACTTGGGCATTGTGTCAGCGGAACGTTCGTTCTATGAGCAGTACTTCGGCGAGCGATCAGAGACTGGAATGAAGCCATACCGGTGCTCGATCGTCTTCATTGGCTGGGACACATCCAAGCTGTAGTGGACCTAAGCACTATCGAAATACTCGAGGATGAACACGGGGCCAAAGTGTGATGTAAACAAAAGGGAGTGACTCACCATAGTTCGTGATGGTGCGTTGTTTTAGAAATTCCACTACACAAAATGAAATATCCGACGGATACGATCCGTACTGTTGATCCTAAGAGATTTCTGCTGAGATAGATTGTTGGTTCCGATGGTACCTACCCCTCCCGAAACCTGTACACGAGCGACACAGAACGCAGAGAAAACGCACGGCTCAAGACCTCGGCGGTAGATTTTGAATTATTGATTATCGAATCAATCGGTTAACTTGGTTTAAGCATGGATTGTACTAATGAGTTAGATAAGTGTAAAAGGAGCGAACAATAGAAAGTATAAAGCAGAAAATACTGAGCAAAACGCCACAAAGCAAACGCAACACGGATTCCGAAGTAACTGTTGTACGAGCAGGTGAAAGTAAATAGGCGAAATCATGATGGTCAAAAGTTGATGTCAGAATGTTATCCAGGCAAATATGTGTTGCACTGTATGTTTTAGATATTGGAAGGACTTAACCCTTAACCGGCATACGATCTGGATGGGCGTCCAAAGGTTGAATGAGCAGCACTTGTGTGGCCGTGAATTGGTACTCAAAGGGACCGTAGATGTCGCTGCGGTGAATGCAGCCGCAAACGCGCCAGTCGTCTGGGATTATCAGATCACCGGCCTACCCATAGCACATCGTCGGTGTAGAGTCGAAGAGTACGCTAGGCTCAAATAGGTTATGTCGGTTACATCTTTTTTCGTTCGTGTCAAACGCTGACCACCGTCACTTGGTAAATCACTCAATTTCCCCCTCAGAAACAGATCATTGTGACCTACCGACTGTCTCTATCAGCTTTGTTGGTACACCGTACGATGTGTTATGTTTTTTTTGTCCCAAATTTACATTGTCGCTTCTCCCTCCCTTATATTCTCAATCTAAATCCGTCCGTTGGAGTCCAGTTTTTTCCCAGAGGTACTGGCCTATAAACTGGCTCCTGACGTCTTTCCTCTTAGGTATACGCTGGATAATTGGTATGCAAGTGGAACCACAAGAAGTATGGCGCAAGCCTGTGTTTATGTGGAATGTGCTTCACACCTTCAAAGTACGAAATACTTCCTCAAGACTAGGGTATTCCAACTCCTACCTTCTTTATTGCAAGCGCCACCCATACTTTTGTTCTGATTTTTTTCAATTCGGCAACTCAGCACGTTTCGGGCACCACCGCGCCTAAGCACTGCATGCCCTGTAGGTGCCCAATGTGCTTCCATGTCGTCTGGTGAATGAGGTCTTAGACTAGAGGCAAGCGTATATTGATAAGCGTAAGGCACTGGTGTCCTTTCTAGTTTAGACCCGTCAATCTGTGGTTGACAACGGAGTGGCCTCTCACTAGAACTCAAAGCGGACTTGGCACAACAGTGCGCAGTCGGAATCCACACAGGTGTTCTAGATTGACTTGCAATCTTGGAAACATCCACGCTTCCGATGGCTGACGGCCATGTGGCCAACCTGTGTCCATGGTTGGCCCAACGGTGGAGGTTGTCAAGTGACGCATTGACACTCAAAACGTCGAAGCTTATTACTTGCCAGGAGCAGACCGTTATCAGCCCAAAGCTGCTACAACTTTTCACCGTTGTCTGTTCGACGAATACCGTAAGAATGCATACCACGTAAGTTACACGTCAGCACTTATCATGCCTACTTGAGCGTTAAGTTCTCCATCTAGGACTACGATGTCCGTGCATCGCGTGGTGCATAGAAAATTAGCGAACTAGCGATAAAAATCGTCTTTGCGTTTGGGCTAAAGTTTGCCACAACAACGAGCAGACAGCGTTTGTGATGGGCGTCTCTCGATGCTCTAACCGCACCTTCAAGCTTGTCAGCCCAGAGGCGGCTGTTGGCGGGAGTCCAGTCAAGCAGCGCCTTCCCTGCGTATGTGCGTAGGATATTTCCAACACCGGTTCGGCCAGTGGCTTGAGCCGCAAGATCTTCAAGCAAGCGCACATTGTACTCCCTTGATGAAGCGGGTGACGGAGATTGAGACCTTGGCTCTGAGCCAGATTCCGGAAGCCCCGTTTCAGAAAAACAGCCGATGTTGATGACGAGGTTCTCCAAAGAACTTGCAGCAGATGTCTGCTGGCCCATTTGTATAAGTGTCCGAACATTAAAGGTGGCAAGCCTAAATGGTGTTCAAGGGCGAGGAGGGGCTTGTGTCCTTCAGGCAAAGAAACTTTTATGTTTGACATTGTCATTCTGACTGTGACTTTTGTCGCGAGCGCAAGTGAGGAAAGTCTCTGGTGTGTGCGCAAGAATGGGATTGGGGAGTCACCAAATATAGTTGTTTAAATAAAAAGAGGGGAACGGGACAAGTTGGTTTGTTGCGGTAAAATGTGATGTAAAAGTGATGCTGGCAGTCGACACCTTGATTTTAAGGACGGAATGCTTCTGGGTTGTCCAGGCCAAAGAAGGGGGTTGGCCTAAGGTGCCCCACCCGGAGCCTTTGGTTCAAAAGAAATCTAACCCACAAGGCAGTGGGGCGATGTACGAAGTTCACAGTCCATTGAGTACCTGTGATTAATAGTGATTCGGTTCACACACCCTTCGGATAGATTCCATCCATACATGATGCCCAATACACCGTTCAGGTTGTTGCGGCAGAACCGGCGCAGTAGTTCAGGAATTTATCAACGGATCTGGTGTAATGGATCTTTCCAACCAGGGGGTCCAGGACCGTTTAGACTGTTTGGACACATGCCTCCTGTTGCCGGGAGCCGGTGACCAGATTGGTTCATACGCTCTTCAGATGAGGTCCAGCCTCTCAAGCTACCCAGCCCATCTTGTGTATCCGTGGGTGCTGGTGATCACCGAGATGGTTCGTACGCTTTCCTCGGGGGTCGTGTATACTTGGTGAATATTGAAGATGTTACTACGCTGTGTGCTTCAGTTGAGGCACCTGAAGCTCCTTTTTATGGCGGAGTAACACGTCACTTTGAAGTACTGTCAAAGAGTTCATGTGGAATTTTATAGGAGACCCAGCTGTCAATCATGAATCCATCACGTCCTTGTACTACTACTGCTCATTGAACGTGATTATTCATTCGCCGGGAGAACCTCGCTTATTTCGTAGTTAGCTCCCAGATAGAAAGCCGTTTCACAATCCGCAGCCCGGGGACGTGCATCATCATCATCATAGACAGCAATACATCAGTGGTTCACACCAATGCTTAACTGCCACACAACCACGAAGAAAAAGCAAACCCTATATAGAAAGAGAGAAGGAAAAAGAAGGGACGGGAAGGGACCTAACTACTGAAAATGACTACGTCCCTATTCAAACATTCAACATCAAGGTGCCTACACCTTGCAAACAAACAACCGAGCTGCAAGTGAGAGTAAGGCGTCATCAGCGAGACAGTTTCCTTACGGCTTTCACTACCCCGCGTCATTAAATGCACTCACTTCACAGACAACTCGGACAAACAACGACAACATTCACGCCACTGAGCTCGATTAATCGCCATCTCACCTAAAGTCTCCAACTACCGACTCTGTGAGTCGCGAGGGCCCCAGCCCGGGAGACGAACTCGATCTACAGTGGCCAACCCCTTCGTGAACGACTTCATTTCCCTACGGCAGGTCATGATCTGACCACCTCGCACCTTACACCAGTCGGTCGCAGTGTCACCGAACAGTGCTCGGTGTGGAAGACGACTAGCTGACATCCTTAGTACATGATCTAACCATCTAAGCCTGTGGAAACGTAGGGATTGAACAAAAGAACTCGCTTGGTAATCACTGCCAAACACCCGCTTTCGAACCTCTTCGTTACTTACACGCTGGTGCCACCCGATACGAGCCACTGAACGCAGACACCGGTGGTCAAATACTTGAAGACGGTTCACGTCTTCTACCCTGAGCGGCCAGGTCTCGCTGCCGTAAAGTAATACGGCCCTCACCGTTGTCTTATATACACGACCTTTAAGCTTCAGAGAAATACCCCTCTGTCGCCAAAGATGTTTCAAATTAGCGAATACCGCCCTAGCCTTAGAGATGCGCGCTTCTATTTCGTTCCCCACACCTCCACCGTTACTGATGCAGCTTTCCAGGTATACAAACTGATCAACAACCTCCATGACTACATTATCTAACCTCAAATCTACGTAGTCACAGCAATCCTGCAGAAGCACCTTGCATTTTGTGGCTGCAAAGCGCATTCCGAAGTATTTTGCAGAACGCGAAATAGCGTCTAACATTACTTGTGCCGATTGAAAGTTGTCAAACAGCAACACCTTGTCGTCAGCATAATCAAGATC
>QNGE01001348.1:31604-56182 GCA_008508345.1 Paragonimus westermani | reverse complement strand
GCGCAAGCTTTTAGTCAGTTTGCGCTTAAGTTAAGGTCGTCATCGTATTCAGAACCAGGTGGGACAGAGCGACGCTTGTTCATAAGATTTATCAACGTGACGGAAATCCAATTCTGTCGAAACTGAACAGCTCCTTCGGAGCGTGCCTGTACACTTGTTTCGTATATATGCGTATTCTTGAAGCATGTGCTAAGCACTCCCAAGGAGGAGGGCATCTCAAATGATGCACTTCATTTGAATTAGTTCACGTGCTCGCAACATGATCTACAGCCTTGAGGACGACGGACGCGGAGTGAACACAAGTAGTAAAAACTGGTTGGTTCCGGTACATTGGCCTATATTCCAGTCTACCGCTCGCCAGTTGTAGGAGTGATCCCATGATGGTCAGTTTATCTGTTGAAGAGACTCGCACGGGCAAAGTCAGTTCGCACGACTTATTGTCATGCAATCGTCGACGGTCGAATTGGACAAGCCGCGCATATGAATATGAGCACTAAGTGGTCGCTACGGCCAAGTGGATCTAGTGTATCAACTGGGTCAAACATTAGCGGCTCATTTGTAATCACCTGGTTACGAAGAGCCATGCGGTCTTGTGTACGCCAGTTTATAGCTTCTTGCACGTGATTCGTAGGCCCTTGGTCGTTCAAAATGTAGCCGACATAGGGTTGGTTCATCCACGTCATTCAGAAGTTAATTGAGGTCCCTTTTTTGAGCACGCTACCTTGCGAACAATATGCTCGGTGCACTGCCTTCACCACAGGATTGTTATCACGCTCGTCAACTTAGAAAGCACCGCATGTAACGCTTACTAAACAGATGTTTGCCTAACCCTCTCGGCCTGGACACTACGTCATGCCTATAATCTGTTGTGAGGTACCGTCGTCTACATTAAATATGGGGGGATTCCGTAGTGTGCAGTGCGAGTGGCCCTCCTGTACTGCCGTTTTTATTATCACGGGGTATCATGTACCCAGGGACGCATACTCCTCAATCCTTACCTCAACCAGATTTCTGTCACTCCAATTGGCAGTGGTCTACACAGGTACGGTGAAAACCTGAGCTTCTCATTGTTATTCAGTAAACTGTGTACGTTAGTGCAGAGGGAGTCCCGAGACTGAGTATGGAAGGTAGTGTCATGTTCTTTATGGGATGATGGGTTGTTTGTGGCGGACGGTGGGTCTTGTAGATTCAGGCCGACTTCCCCAAGGTCTAGGGTCGGTAGCGGCTATTTTTTGGTGATGATTATCATGCGTCTTTGCGGTTGTCTGTCTGAAGGTAGGCAGAGACTGGAACTATGATCAGTTGAAGGGAGAGGTTTGCTTACTCTGGCCATCCCACAATCACGGCGCGGTCGGTTCCCGTGCCATCTTACATAGGAAGAAATGCGTCAAATGGTTTCTCCTGCGAGGATGACTCGCAGTGACCTGAGTTGCTTAAGTCTTCGGGGTTAGGAAGGACGACAAAGTTGTTGGGACCGTCAGGCCGACTGGCAGTCCAAGTAAGTTCACCCTGTTAGGCAGACTGTCCCATTGCTTAGTGTCATGTTGGTATCTAACTCGGTTGTCCCTTCTTGGTTCTCGAAGGGCAATACATTCGCGACTATAGTTGTCACTGATTTTTTTACAGTTGTTTCAATCACCACGGTTTGTCGTATCTCTGGCTCATCTTACCAAATACGTGAGGAGTGATCGCTCACTCTTGAATCTCCGAAGAAATCAAGGGGAAAACGGGGGTCTAAAACGATCAGGAAAAGCGGTAATCGAGCGAAGGGTCTTTCCTTGGTTGCCACAAGCTTCCAGCTTGTGTCTGAGGAGGCCATGTGAAACACGGTCAATAAATCGGAAAGGGACCATTGTTTCTAGCCTCTATCAAACTGTCCTTGAAGATAAGCCTGTATGTCACTCAATAGACCAGGAAGGAAGTTACTCTGGGTCGAAGACTAAAGGTCATTTCCCTAGAAGTGTTTAATGATCATACATACTGACAAACGCCCTATTATCTTGAATGGAATATCAGTGAAGCTCATTAATCTGTAGCTGGCAGAAAAGTGTTGATCGTTTGCCTTAAAGAGTAGCGTGCTCAGAGCTAGGGAGGTTGCTGGTTGGGAGTGTTTTTTTGAACATATTATGAAGGGGTTTTGTCGTATTTCTGTTGTTACCGGAAGTTTATTCGAACCGTTGACACATGGAAGCCTAATGAGATTGGGGTGGTCTGCGAAGGAAATAATAAACTTATGTAAAAATGCAGGTGATAGCCCTCATAACTTTGATGTGGCATTCTCCAGTGAGAGTGTCGCCCAAGGCTGGATATCAAAAAACTGGTTTATTTGTTATAGCTGCCATTCTCTGGAAAACCTCATGGCTTCTTCATTGTTGCCTCCTGTCATATCTGACTGGCAGATAGGTTGAATCGTGGGCTACTTCAAAGATTGCCTACTACGCCCCAATTATAAATCTACTAAACTACGTTCAAATGCGTTGTTTGTAGTTCATTGCACTAGCTAACTTGGTTTATTCCAACTGTAATGTCCATCTGTCTGTCCCTCACAGTATTTTTTCTCGCCTTTTAGGTACCTGTTAGTCATGTCCGAGGGTAGATTCGAAGGGTTTCATAGGCTGTATCGTATGGCGACTACATATCCAGAGGTCGTAGCTGGTAAGTCGTTTTATTAGTCAAACGGTTTTACTCTCATTCTAGGTCTTATTTTTACGGGATGTGTCTTGTTCAGAGGAATGCGGCTTGCTACAAAACCTGGCTATGAAATCCAGGCACAGCGTATGATGCGCTGGCGGATTTACGGACAAGGTGGTACCATAGCTTTTGCTTCATATCTGGTTTTCTCCGGATTTAATCGGATGAAAGCTCGCGATTCTGGTTGATTGTCTGTTATTTCTTCTTTAGCTCGGTCTATATACAAGTAGTTGAGTTCACTTCGTCGTTATCCTGTTTTATGTTTGTGTCATCGCAATAAATCGAGAGTCATCACACGTTGTGGTTCCATTTTCCCCCAGTACTGCTGTATTCGTTAGCATCTGCTTCTCTGATTCATATCTCTTATGGGGCACCCGATTAAAGTGGTTGGGTAGTTTGTCTGTAGGATTCCGACATCGAATCTTCCTAACGGAGAATTCACGTTTGCAGATTTACCAAGCTAATCTTTCTGAATGCGAACCACGTATATTATTACGGTGTGGATATCAATCACACGTTTATATGCTACTCTCTCTAGGTCATCATACGTAGCTGTTATTGACATTTCTCGTATCACGATTTCCAGTCCTCAAAGGTATATTTTTCGACGTTCGCTGTACACTGTTAGGCACCCGAACCCTATTTAAGTTAACCACTGATAACGTTCGGACGCTTATGTACACTGGACAGTAAACAGTTTTAGCTCTTACATTACGAAATGTTGTCAACGATCTGTGTTGTTATGTGGTAGTATTGATTGTATGTATATTCGTTGTTTCCACACAGCGCAGATATGTATGTGAATACAAGGTATATATATATATGCACATATATAATCACAGCTATGTACAATAGTGGCATTTCATGTCAGCTGCCAATTGAAAGTATGGTAGCCTCTTGGTGTGTGCCAGAGCTAGTTGTCAAGTGAAATGACAATGTCATTAAAGCGCATGTGTCTTGTTCTGTTTGGTTGAGTACCGCAGCTGTGCAACGGCTAACACAACGTTGCTCAGCTCACGTAATTGACGGCATTATATTAGTTCTGAAAGTACACGTCTTTTTTGGAGTTGATAAAAATCAAGTGGGCAAAGCTAGTGACAGTACCCACTCATGATTTGGAGCATCGATAAGCATGCTGATGTTGACGACTGCTACTGGTTTCAGCGCAGGAACTGTTCTTTTCGCTCTACATCATTCTACTCATTGGTAAAGCCCTACATTATACTACAGTTCAGGCCTAATGTTCCATCCGTAATTATGTGCCGTGCATTTACTTCTCGTAACTTTTGGGGTTTTGTTAGATGGGGGGTTTTCGGGGTATGTGTTGCTAGTTCAACTGTTTGAAACCAAGTGGCCTGTTACACAACTCAAGCGTTCTTGACTGCAAACCATTGTTTATATCTCGAGACGCAATCGCATATTGAGAAGACTTGGGGCCATTTTTTGCAGGAACTTTAGTACGGCATTCGAGAATGAATTCACTACTTATTGGGCTACTCGATGTTGGTGTGAGAACTTTGTTCTGACAAGTATGAAAGTCGGAAATGGTCATCAAGAAACACCTACCGTCTCCGCCAACTCTGAACAGCTGAGAATTGTGATCAAACCAAACCCACACATGCAAACTTGGATTGTCACGTTTGATCTCGTTTTCTCATTCTGAACTTTTGTTGCCTCACTGGGTTAGGAAAAGTGTGGTTTAATTAAGTTGCTCCACGGTCAAAATCTGAGACTCACAGAAATCGGGAGGAAGTAATTCAAGGCTCCAGAAAATTGATTGGACAGTATATGAAGTTTGTCCTGATATGTTAGAATTTGATATCGCAGGTAACAAATTCTTAACCGTAAGCTATTTCAAATAAAGAGTATACAAGAGTACGCCACAAACGGTGAAACGTCCAAAAAGGATCGTCAAAGGCGAATCCAGTTCCATCTCCGAAGGTGCTTTGTACTACATCTGCTCGTCGGGCTTAAGAAGGATAGTTTATTGTAAGTAAACACAATGTAATGCCACATCTCAAACGGTATATCGACCAAGGTGAGAGATTTCCCGGTGGATTTACACGAGCAGGCGCACACGTACGCAATAGGAACGTCTTACTGTGTTGTCCTTGTTTCCCCACTAGGTTTCATAAATGGCATGATTATGACCAACCTACGTTACCATGGCCAGTGTTTCTTTTAGCTTCAACGAGCACAGATCATGTGCATGCTTAGTGGATCGTGGTTTCCTGCTAGTGCACGATGCATTTGAGAGCTATGGAGTCAGCTTGTTTGTCGCGCTGTTCGTCGTGGGCAGTGCTTAATTTCAACAGGCTGGTTAATATTGCATATTAGAGTATGTTGTGAACATACTGTTCACAATGTTATTCTTACTGGGAACGCTCCACTCGGCTAATGAAAAGTTTATCGCATGGTGGGTCTGAGTTGTCTTTCGGAATTTTATAGGTCATTAGCCGAAATTGCCCACACATTGGATAGACCCGAGTAACATGTGAGAAGCATGATTAATGCCTGTTTTTCATTCATTCTTTTCGTCACAGGCAGCGCAGTTAGAAATCATTAATGATGACGGAATCGTGTTAACTCAACTAAAAGATATCTGCAGATATGAAGCAGTTTGTTCAAAAGAGAACTAGATGTCCACTTTCTGTGGCGATCGTAACAAAAATGGCTCAATTTGTAAGTGCCATTGTATAGGTGGATTACAACAAATGAAACATGTTTCGAGGGTACAATGTTTGACTTACTTCACAGAGACAGCAGTGTGAGGAACACTAAAGTTTGCTTCATGAGGATCACGTTGGCAAACTAACAGGTCCGACGGGTTTCATCATGCTCTGACCATCCTGGATTATTTCCCTAGATTATCGACCTAAAACAACCCTCAAAACACCTGCCTGGCAAAAACTAGTCTGAGTCCGTGTGATCAGAGAACAAAACAAGTGGGAGCAACTTGTTCACGGCACACTCCACTGCGCGTCTTCACCAACTTGGAGGAATCTAGCATCTGCCCGAGATAAACATTGCGACAACCACAATCTGATTGCACAATCCTCCAGTGAACCGTACATTAGTGAGGCGCCAAGATCCGCTGAGATGCACGCAGGCCCCCTGTAGTGGTTAGGTCGGGGACAAACACTGAATCGGGTAGTTTTATCGGACAATGATCTTGTCACGTTTATCCGAACCCATTGGGACAACAGGAACAGCACCGTATGGTATCTTCATCAGACGGTAGTTTGCGCCGTGGACGTCTACCACAAACCTTCTCATTCTGATGGACATACTGTATACAAGATTTGTGCCACGCTATATAAGCAACAGTTCGAGCATCTTTTATGACTCTACCGTTTTCCAGCGTATTTGAGAATTTAGACTGACCTTCAGAATTGGTGCTCCGGCTGGGTCAGACCGCACTATAGCACAAAACGCAATACCGGGCTGCTTCTCCATATTAATGCGTGCAGATCGTGTACTCTCATCACCAGTAAACAGTGATGTCCGAGCATCTGGACTATCTCATAAAACGTAATCTCGTGAGCAGCTGACACGTAGCCTTCGGAAACTACATGGATATAATGGGCGACTGAAGTAGTAAGTCCAGTTGTGCGAGATGGTCATACGCCTGGATCTCGTTAAGCAAGTTTTTTCTCACCTTTCGTGGTATACGTGGTTCTTATTCAACAAAACACTTCGTCTTGATTATCATCAGATATACTAGAAAGTAAGGCTTGGCCCACAATATTGTACTAATAGAATGCTGTTTTTAATTTGTCTCTTACACGGATATCTGATTAACCGGTCACGTACCCACAAGCGTGGTTTTAAACGTCTGAGTGGTCTCGCTTGCGATTCCGTCGCATACAGAATGAATAGCCACCAGCTTTATCCGTCGTTCTGTATTCAATCCCTGTGCTCCGGTTGACCCGCGACTATCGCTTCATTGACACTGTCGGTCTGCATCACAGTTGTGTGAGTGGTTTTAATCATTGGAGTCAGTTAGAACTAAAGGATTGAGTTAAAAGACTGTCAAATGATGCACCGGTTTCCTGAGTCACCTTTTAACAGACAGCTTCTCATGCACTTATTGACTTAAGTTCTGTTAGTAACTACGTTGCTTGACCAAAGCGGCAAGCTGTATTGCGCATCCATTTGAAATCGTGGGCTACCAACACCCCAATGGTGCATTTGCGCGCGCTCACTAGGTAGGAAAGACAATAAGTAATCGTGGAACCGACTTTCTAGCCGTACGTTGCGTTATCGACCTTGGATAAATCGTACAGACTTAAACGTAGAGACGATTCAACAGAGGTCGTCCCCATCAGTGACACACAAGCCAAGAGCTGAAATTGTCGACCGACAATACTTCGATCGCCGTTGCTGTCAGATCATCATGCACGCATAAAGTAATTCATCCTACATTCTGACATCCACGCAATCCGTGTTTGGCAGAGTCAAGGTATACCTGGGTTTCCGTACGCTTACTTTTGTACACTGGCGCTGATGATTAAACTCAATTGACTGTGATTGGTTGTTTGTGTGTAGTTTACCGAAAAGGGTCAAAGTTGGATTAAGAACGTGTAAAGTAGTTTCCTTCGCTGTTAAGCTCCTTTTCGCGCATAAGCTGAAATTTGTCGGCCGTTTTGTTTGATTGGCCTGCAAACGGCAAGTATCCACACCACAGTCCCAAAACGAGTCGAGTGGGGTTTTTACAAACAGCTTCCCACCACTTTGCTAGTGGTCACTGGGACCAACTTTGCAAAACTTTTCTCATTCTTTTCTGGGGCTGTGGTAAATGCTTGCTCGGTTGGTCAGTTTCAGCGTATGAGCGAATGGAAGCGCAACAGCTAAGGAAAATAATTGACATACTTTCCGATCACCCAGGCGCCGTGGTCTAGTGGGCAGGTTTTTAGACTACGATGGTGCGTGGTGGTGAGAATACCCAATTATGTCGGGACAGCTGTCCACCATTTCGCTGGTGGTCACTGGGACTAACTGCAAAGTGCTGACGAGAAAGCCGTACGTTATCGGATAACACTTCCAGAGAAGCGTGGCAGTTCCAGACCTTCCCAGAGAAGGGGTCCACCTTACGTGACCTTTATTGGACCGAAGTTGAGCGCCTTCTGAAAGTGTCAAAATGGATTTCCTTTGCTGTTCGTCATTCTGTCGAACATCCCGTTGACTTTACAGTATGCCTGTACACTTGTTACTACGCCTAACCAGCATGAGTATTCTATCCAGGCACCCCGTACATGCACTCTAACGGAAAAGTAGCTATGGATTGGTGGTAAAATGCTGTACGTGCGGTCGAATCATCTGGGCAGGTGAATTGAGGTTCACTCTGTATCATCGTGATAGCAGACTGTGCGGAGAGCCTGTGATTCACTCCACACACTCGTCGCCGATTGTGATTCTGACCCAGTGGTCTAGCGCCATGTGAGGTAGTTCGTTTTATATTTGCGTGATGGAGCTTCGAAGGTATTCTCAGTGGTCGATGAAGTACGATCCCTGTTCATGATTCCTGATTGGAGATTGAGTTCCAGAGACCACTTTTTCTCTTTGTGTGCATCACAGACGATTCCGTGGTAGTTCGAGTTGAACATCACTCGTATTTGATCGCATCTTTTCCACTCAGTCGGGTTTTCTGGTCAGCCTCTTTTGGAAAGAAGCACTAGACTCGATTTCCGCTCTTCTTAGAGCTCGTCAGTAGTCCACATCCTTGCCACTTCCGGCATTAAACCCCGATCAGTCTTTCATGAGACAATCATATTGACCACTGCGCCACTGACCTCATAATCAGCACGACACCGATAAATTCATGGCATTTTTCCTATCAACCGTTAGACCAATCACGGGGTGAATGGGCGCGTACGTCCAGCTATGTGTCGGCACTTTTACCATAAAGATCGTTTGTGGCTTCCTACACAATAAGAACTGTAACGAATGTGTGCATTCAGTCAATGTATAATAAACAGTGGAAAATATACGGACCGGTTAAAACATTCACTTCAAAATGATACCACGGGTTAACAGCTATGACCTGGCGATCTTACGGAAATGTCTGCAGAGTATCGGGGAAGTTTCGTGTATGACGGTAATTTATGCCAATCATCACTTTGGGGTTTAGTCTTTCGTTCACATGAGTTTAGACTCTCTCACCATTACTTACGTTGAGCGTTTTGGCTACAGAAGACGTACAACATAACATCTTCACAAACTGGTTAGATGAGTCAAATATTCAGTTGAACACTGTATGTAGTTCATTTTTTTTTGCTAACCTACCCCCGGTTGGACTATCTGTGGCAGTTCTCCTGATACCTGTTCTATCGCTATCAGTGCACGTGACAAAACTGAGGTTATTCGACGGTCTTATTATCACGCGTTCATAGCATGATCCGATTGTCTGGCAGTTCTAGGCCGCCTGGTCTGACGAAAATCAACAACAAAAAAACCGAAACAGTCCTGGGAATTTCATCACGAAAAACTGAAGAATCATGTTTGACCGTTCGCTCTCATTCACGTACATCTGTGCACCGCTAGTCGCAAGCTTAAATGTTACGTCGGAAAGTTATGCTGTTCGTTACCTACGGCTCGGTTAACGTTGCGTCATCCTATGCCCATGAGATCAGATGATGCCATTTTTTATTGCTATAGCCAGACAGAAATGTCCGAAATTCTTTGATCACTTAATGCTGCTGCATTTTGTCGAAATGAATACGATTTCCTCTTATCCCTGCTGAGCAATTCGCTCTCCGCCATTGATATTGGTGAAGAAACTGACCACAGATCGTCGTTCTTCTTTACCTTGTTCGTGCATTAGCGATTAACACTGTAACTATCAGAGAATATACACACCAGAGTAACCGAGTAGTCGTTTTGATTACATTTTTGGTTCGCTAATTGCTGTTCTCTGTCGACCGGGTATCCGTCAAACACGGTCCTCATATTTAACCCATCTATCGGTCAACTTAGCAACAGTACATCTACCGCGCACAGAACACATGTTATACGGAAAGCATAAGTCGTGACAGCGACAGAATGAGCAATCCTAGGATTATGCGATGGTGTGAACTGTACAGATGATTATAAGGCGGTTGTTTCGCAGTGGCTGTATTAAATTATGCGTCTTTAAAGAAAAATTACTTCACGTTTTTTTTAATCCGTTCCACCTGCCAGTCAGCCTCAATTGCTCCCACGAGGGGAACGGCGATAATGTGACATTGAAATCTGCAGCTATTTATGGAATCGTAGGAAACATCCATGTGCACATTTGTCCGAATATATCGGCTATCTAAGTGAATTAGTACAAACAAATTGACAAACGGAAGGCTCCGCAACATTTGTTTTTAAGCCATACACTTCGTGAATCACAACACATTTCGTGTAAGCACCGGCTACCCGTTTAACGTCACTCTGAATGTTGCAATAACCAGGCGGTAAAAATGGTGTAGATCAAATTATGGTTTGCATACAGCGTATTTGCACCCATACTGAAGTCTCGTGGAGCTGACATCGCACTACATGTATCGTCTCCACCGACTGCAAGCAGCAGGGTCCACAGAATATTCCATTTCCCAGATAACGTGTCACGCCTGCCATATTGTGTCGTCGACGCCATTCACGTGTTTGACACCCTTCCATCCAAAAGATCGATTGATGCGCGCTTTTACATATTGGGAATCCAACCATTAGCCAATACCGCCCTTTCAGTTTGTTCACTTGATTTGTTATGATCTCCTTGCGAGTCAAGTGTATGCCGAAATTTCATCGCGCTACATTCAAACGTTCAAGGCGATCGCTACCGGCTAATCTTCCCTAACTACTGTCGTGTATCATACGGAAGCACGTTTTGCGTTGTAAATCTTAAGCATACGCGGATGTCAACAATACACGTTTGTGTTACAGGGTGAAACCACGCTCAACTTCGACTTGTTTTCGATAGAGTTGCAGTTACCATGGCTTGCCATAATCTGTGACTGTTTCTAATGGAGCTAGCTGAGGCGGTTACGCATCTACGCGTAAATTTTCTCTCACCTGGGTTAGCAGCTGCTTCTCGCTCACACTAATGCAAATAAAGTGTCATTTATTTGAATAGTTGAACATGGAATGCAAAGACAATTGACAATTAGTTGAGTCAACTTAATGTTGACAGACTGTTGTGTTGTGGCTCGGGATATCGTTTGATGCAAGTGACGAAAGAACGTTTGAATGAATAGCATAACTAGTAAGTGGCGTCCTGGGGAAGTGTCAGCGCACGCTTGGGTCAAATTAGGGCTATAATCTTCTCTCCTGACGGATTATGCGTCCGATTGGCGTCGTGAATACTCATGAGGTCTCCAGCATGGCCGTCGACATCTGTTAGCTTAACTCAGTGGCTGAAAATCTTGTTTCTTTTTCAGCCTCTAGTATGTCAACCTCTATCCGGGTATGTAAAGTGCGCGACCATATCATCGTAGACTGTATGATTGAATTTCGGAACAATCGTTTGTGAACTGCTGACTCACGACGTGAGCTCATTGGCGAGAAAGACAGTACTTCCACTTACATCCATGATTATTTTGAACGGTTTAAGCCCGATCTGGGCACTTCATTCTTCACTTTTTCTGTCAGCCTGACCGCTTTCCGACACCGGCGATGAAGAAGGCTGTCGACGACAGCGCGGTCTTTTCTATGTAATGACCGCAAAGATAGCGGTTCTTGAACGGATGCTTAACCATAATTTCGCTCCAGTCAGCTCGAAGAGTTCGTGCCTTACTATCCTCGAACTCTTTGTGAGTATCCATCACACTTCCAGGCATTACTGTACGTAATGATAACAGATACTGGAATCTGCCAACTCAAACGAACGATATCGAATCCAAGCAGAAGCTATCCTGTTTCAAGTGTTACCGTCCAGGAAAGTGTTTTACAAACGGATCGCGTGATATCACAGTTACCCCTGTCTTCAGGCCATGCAGAAGAGATTAATGGTCATAAGCATTTAAGTCCTCTGTTAAAACCTTCGTGTTTCAAACGAATCACAGTTTGTCATTGTACCTATTCACGAAAAACAATAGATAACACATAATCCATTGCAATGGGGAAATCCCTCATATCCCTATCAGACAAGCAATGGGCGGACAGTTGGATTCGTTTAGCACATACATAGAACTCAACTTGGAGATGTGTGTAGTACACGAACGTAAATCTGTCAGCGTACTCCTTGGTTCATTGTTACCTGTCTACCCCTGGACTGTGGAGGCAGTATGTGATTGGACGACAGAACAGCTCAACCAGCCATATTATGTTGATCACGGAGCAGGCCAAGCTCAGGGTCGTTGGTTGTACATTGGTCTGTAAGGTAGGTATTGCTCTGTCCTAAAGCTAAAACGGCAAGTACGCAAAAAATCTCCCCATAGGATGCGCAACCGTTACTATTCACTAAGCAACAATGATGACGAGCTGAGCAGTTATCAGAAATGACTCAATCGTGACTAGAAAACTGGTGGTATCTATAAACCTCACTACCTGAGTCGTACGCAATCGGTATAACTAATTAGTTTAACTGTGTACGACTCAAGTTAGCTGGAAGTATCTGACACGTTTACGTGATCCACACAAAAAATCCATTCGGGGGGAACCTTTGGTATCACACGCGCTAGATGTCTATGGATTCTACAAAGGTTTGTACACTTTTCGGAGTACCCGTTCATCAGAAACACGTTGATTCAAGGCTCATTGTCTAATCCTGTGAACAGATCCCTTCAACTCTTGTTGAACGAAGGTTCCACTGTAAGCGCGTTTGTGAACAATGTACGGGAGACAAGAAGGTTGTACTACTACTTCTGGATGTATGAATCAGGAGAAACGCAGATGGTTCGACTCAACGAAGCGTCCATCGCAAGAACACTTGGACAAGTCGGTACCTGCATTTTGAAAGCTTTGTTCTCCGGTCCTGTAAACAAAGTTTGGTGCGTACGCTATTCGCTGGGGCCAGACTTAGTTGCACTGAAAATACAGTTCAAGAAGATATGGCCCTGCTGGAAATCACCCTGCAACTAAATTGTTACTCTAAACTGTTTATTGCAAGATTTAAACTACCACTTGATGTAAGTATTTAACTCGATATAGTGTCCAGAATGCCGGTATCTCTTCGTCTTTCCTTTAAAAGTGTTGATGTATGCCAAATTGCTCACCGTCGTCTGGTTTGTTCCATTGCGAGAACATACAACACGGTTTTCCCAGTGATTCTGTTTAGAACATTCCGGATTCCAACGCCCTGTGCGAAACAACCGGTACCTGAATCAGCCACATCCAATGTTATCTATGAATATCGATGTAGATGATGGATCATCCTACATAAGCAGGACTGAGCACCAGTTGCTGACCGCGGTCATGGAGCACATCCCGAAGTGGATCACAAAACAAGTTATGCAAACACATGACATCACAGCCACGTACAGAAACAAGGAGCCTGCATCATCTATTGCATGTCATAGTCTAATGACACAACACCAGCGCTATCCTACAACAGTATTTCACGCTATTTACTCAACTTCACACAGACAAACACTGCGCTATACTGAAGCTGTTATCATCCGACTATGACAATTGACTTTCTCGTGTTGGTTTATCGTGTGCACTCGTAAAGATGCAGCAAAGTGTTTCCAGACATGAATGGTACAATATCAACTTAATGTCTTGTTTATTCAGATTCTTTTATAAGTGGATAAGGTGTAAAACAATCGAAAAGAAAATTTGAAATGCATTTTTCAAAAACCAATTGATCTCCAATAGGACCTAGTAGATAAAAGTGAGTTCAACGTCAAAAAATGCCTTGGATTTAGAGAGACAGTTCCAGAACGTGTTTTCTCAGTTGTCTGACCTTAAACCGTCACCTCAGCTAGATGTTAAACGATTGAAGTCTACACTGGTTAACTTGTGTTATCCACAGCAGCAGAGCAATCCAACCTTGAAACATCTTTTAACGCATGAACACATCTTAGCAGCCAGAAGTCTAGGGAAAAGTGAGAGTATTATTCTATCCAATTCGGATAAATGTGCTTGAATAGTTCTGCTCAATAAGAGAGATTACTTAGACAAAATGCAGACCATACTAGATGATCAAACCAAATTCAAGAAGATTAGAAGTGAGAAGGACAAAACCCGTCAAATAGAGAAGACATTGTCGAAAATACCCCGTTCTACGAAACAAAACGAGACGATTAACCCCAACTTTCGAACGCATTCGACACATTGGAACCAGTTCCCAGGCCTTACGGATTGCCAAAAGTTCACAAATCGGGTATCCCCTTCGACCTATTTTAGACGTGTGCAACTCACCATACTACTCGCCAGCCAGATGGTTGTCGTATCTCTTTTGAATCCGCCAGGCAGAAGCTGTCAGAACAGCCTACGATACTCCTTTGAATTCATTAATACAATCAGCGAGCTAAACCTAAACGGACAGCAAATACTTTCCCTCGACATATTGTCCTTGTTTACAAATGTTCCACTGAAAGAGACGATAGACTATTTCTGTGATTGTATAGTGACTAACAACCTAGACTTCCGTGTACCTCCACCAGAACTAAAACAGCAACTGTACGCATAATATACGGTTTGAATTCAATGGAGAACTATATCGACAAATGGATGGTGTGGCAAGGGCATCCCCATTGGGACCGTTGTTTGCAAACATCTTCATGGCGAAGCTTCAGAACGACCAGTTAGAAGAAGTCATTCGTGGATTTAGTGTTTATAAGCGATATTTGTAAACTTAGCGAAAATGCTAACCCATCGGACACCAGCCATTTTCAACTCGCCCCACATGAGCATAACGTTTGCACTAGAAGCGGAACGTAAAGGTCGATTGACTTTCCTGAGCACACTCATCCAGCGACGTGTTGATGGATCGGTTCAAGGCATAACCTATAGGAAAGAGACCTGGAATGGGCAGTATATTCATTTCAGCAGCTTTGTCCCTCTAAGGCAGAAAAGACATCTCGTTAACTGCTTGACTAATACAGCCTTGAGAATATCTACACCGGATAAGGTCTCTGATGAACTAGCGTCCCTGCACACATTGTACTTGCAAAATGGCTACCCAGAAAGTTTTGTAGACAAGGCTGTGCAACGTCGCGAGAAACAGGATAAGATGACACTAGCGGAAAAGAAAACAGTATTTATTTCATTACTGTTCAAACGGGATACGCTTGCCGAAACAATCACTAGAAGACAACACTGCTATCAATAGAGCATTCTATGCTACCAATCTACATGTCTGTTACAACTCCACTCCAGTCTTGTGTTTACGGTTAAAGGGCAGAGTGTCCCTTTCTAAGGTTTCTTTTTGTGTATATTCATTTACGTGTTGATGTGAAACTAGTTACGTTGGTCGCAGGACCAGACGGTTATCGGAACATATTCGCGAGCATCATCTAGCTTGGATCAGTAGCGGATTTACCAAGACGATTACCAGTGCAACTGTTGCACACCTCGTTGATACACATCACACAGTCAACCTGGCCCTGTCTCTTCATCCGATTCCCCGAGCCAACGGCGGTCACTCAAAAGCTGTCAGATGCTGAATTTTGGCCACAGCTGTAGCGATCGGAATTCGACGGAATAATCCACCCTTGTGGACACAGAAGCGCTTCGTCCAGGCGTTGAACTTGCTTTGGCCAACCATCCACACCACGACTGATCAAAGCGCCATGGTTCCAACCATAGTTGTGACGTAATCGTTTCAAAACGTTTTCTCCGTGTTTGCCTATGACACGTCTGACTTCACTTGAACTTGTTACTTGTTTTTGTTCGTTTTGTCCTGACAACTGCGTTTCATATAAATGTTACGTATTTGACCTGATGATGAATAGCCGAAAACCAGCTTGTTCATTACACCATTTTCCTAAATCCGTTATCTTCAAACTCACTGAATCTACCATGGGGTCGCTGATTAATTCAAAAATCGCTTTCTGTACAATAACTTGTCACTATCTTAGGACTCCGTTTGAGGATCCTATCAAGCCAAATGGCTGCATAGCTAAATTGTCCATGGATAAAAATACCGATGTTGTACGTTTTTCGCACCTTTCTCCTGTCCGGTACTTCAGTTACAGTTGGTTTGAATGGTATACATAGGGTCTTGGTGATACACCCATTTATCCGAAGTTTTTTCGCAATTTGCCTTCAGGTAATTTAGTCTGTCGTTTTAGTATCCTTGTTTACAATTGTATATTCCACTCATCTTCTAGCGCCATCTACCTAGTTTCCAAGCTGACAACACTCAATTTCGCAGCAAACTTTTATTGGGAATCGGTTAGCTGGATTTCGTTTCAGTATTACAAATATACACAACTGGAAAAACAGTCGTGACGAAATCAAACGATCACGGCAGGTTTTCATACCGCGCTCAAGTTACCTGAGGGTGGGCTTAAAGTTGTCCACCATGTAAACGCCACAAACCCTAAGGAACTGGATATGCCTCAGCACCCAGTGAATATCACACGTGCCGGGCCACTTTATCCGTGATCTAGTCGTAGATTCATCTTCATGTGACCAAGTCCCACACAAATAGCACTGTCTTGTTCTTCCTCTGTGCACGTCGTTCTACAAAGAGATAAAGTACCCGGGGCGGATGAACATAAAGGAAATTGTCTGAGGACACCACAGGTCTGTAAACGTTGTCGAGCATTCTGTGGTTAAATCGAATGATATTGTGCAGGTGAAGGGATGGAATGATTTGTAGTCGTAGCAAGGTGAGATAGCTGACGGATATTAAGATTAAATTCCAGTACAACAAGACGTGTTTGAGATCTTCAGTCGGCACTTACTCCAGCGTCAACACTTGTCTCTACAATAACTGCGCAACGGATGTTGGTCCAAAGCCATACATTAGGTAAATAAAAATTAGTGACGCCATTTCAGTGCATCAGTGGCAGATACGATATCGTTTGCTATGGACAGAAATCCATATTTTTTTAAACTCACGGTGTTTCGTTTAGTTCGATGGTATTGCCAGAGTTAATCACGCAACTGGAAAGGATAGTTTGTTGGCGTGATGAAGCTGAAAGTTCGTTTATGACAACAGTGACAACAGACTTTTACTAGTCGTACAGAAGACATTGTTAGCATCTGTACTCAGTGAACTTGCTGCATTAGGTGGTAACCAGGACGTAAACTCTCATGGTCAGACGCTTCAACACCTCCTCCTGTATTGAGTTTTTTTTATTGTCAACAATCTGTAATTTTACAGCCAGACCATGCCCCAATTCAGATGCCATGCATCGTGAGGGTGTAACTACTCCTTTCAGGAGTGAAGCTTCTAGACTGATTAGCCTGCATACGTTATGTCGATAGGAAACCCGTGATTCCTGTTGGTTCGCTGAATGTCCAAGTGTGCATCTGGACGGCTCTAAAGTGAACGTGGAGATATCTGAATTCCAACGTACTACTGTCTCCCATCGGAAGTACCCCTCCCCAGTCGGTGTATGGAACTGCTGCAGCGAACTGACCAAATCAGGGGATGCCGTTTCTTTAAACACTTACGGCTCATCTCGTGTCCGTATAATTCCATCCCAGTCGAATTCCTTACTTTTGCATACAATTTATTTTGTGTTGAGGACATTCACACAGTACTTAGCTTGCCCCTTTCGAATACGGTGTACCTGTTTGTTAGGACAAATGCATGTTATTGACTTGATACTGAAGATGTCGGTACAAGAGGAGTAGCCAAATAATTCCCAAATTCTGTCTCTAATTCTTAATGACCAGCAGTATACTGTGAATCTGATGGCAGCAAAATCTATTTGTACGTGCCTCCTCTAAACGAGTTTGCCCGTTCTGTTTTTCAGTTTCCTATCTAAGAGCCATCGTTCCGACATTACGCCAGAACGGAATGGTTGTCTTAAGTAAATTCGACTGAGAAATGCGCGCACGTCAAGATGGAACGCGAACCACTGGAAACCTAATAAACTGCTTATTAGACCATGTTCCATCTAAGCATCTCGTGACCAAAAATAAGGAGCAGTTGTATGCGCGTCAAGGCCGCCTGTGTGCCCCACACTCGTGCCAAGGATCAAGCTGCGTCCTGATTGGTGGCGACTTCAACGCCCAATGGCTCGTTCGTTCACGCACTTAAAAATCATGCTGCCGTGTGCAAATGGGACAATGCAGTGTGTACCCCTGCCGAGTCACGTGCTCTCTCTACCGTTGCTATTGCCCATAAGGCTTACTGCTGATTGAACTCGAATAGAGAGATACAACAGAGTTGGCTATTGCCCATCGTACATTGGCTTCCTCAATTCTCCGAAATGAAAACCAGCTGTTGTAAGAACAAGTTAGTAATTGCCACCGTACGCGGTTCACCTTGAGCGCTTAGCTGTATGGCCGAGCCAAGCTGATGACCTACGGTCGTAATGGGAGGTGTACGGGGCATCTCAGCCGTGAACACCTTAACGTTATGACGAGACCAAATGGCAAATAAACTGTTGACAAAGATGCCATCTTCACTCGTTTGTCACAGGTGTGTCAAAACGCTCAGTTTCAACGATGTGAGAATTCTTCGATGACAGCCGACTCTTCCGTCGACTCTCAGAACTGGTCGTTTGAGATCACTTGTCAAACAGGGCCAAACCATTTGCGTGGCCTGCAAAATAACTTTGTCCGGAACACTGTTCGCAGTCTCCTGGAGAACTTAACATATCGCACTCCTCAATGTAGGGTTGAGCACTGTTAGCATTCATTCTTCACCCATATCGTTTAGTATGTGAACGTATAATTCCCCCAACAGTAGTATCGAAGGTGCACGCAAATTGCTCGATCGACCGACTAGTAAACGAATAAACTCGTCCACACGAAAGGAATCCAATAGTCCATCTTTCGGCAAAGATGCGTAAGGTATCGTGGGACAACCTTTGCTATATATATATATATAGTGTGCATTACTAACTCCTCCCTAAAGGTCGCTTGGGAACCTTACTAAAAAGTAGTCTTTTCCCTCACAGGGACAGTTTTATCCGCCCCTACGATCTCACTTAGTCCCCCCTGATGATCACGTGACAGCAAGCACACACAAATATCCCAGAGGTGTTATACGTGTCAAGTATGTTGTGCGGAATGAATTTCTTGTTAGTTTGAACGTGTCATAAATGTGTTAAGCTTAGCTAAAGCGACTAACTCAGCACTGTCACTGAGACAGCCCTCATGTGAGGCCTGTTAACTTACGCCACAACTAGACGGATTCTACGCACGTACCAAAACATTTCCCCTACCACAACTTCACCGTGCTCTAACTTTGCTGCTCGTTTACGCCGTTATTAAAACGCACTAAATATGTAAACATTTGAATAACTGCTACCACTCCTTAAGAATAGTGTTGATTATTGAGTTACACTGAGTCTCAAAAATCACCCGCGTTTTCCTGCCTTTGTGACCTCCGTCCACGTTCTCGCGGTCCAGGCGGTGCCGGTTGACGCGGAATACCCTGATTTTCGGGTAGGCGTGACTGACGCTTTCGTGTTAGAGCTGACTGGTCATTTGACAAACGCCCATTGCACGTGCTCACTAAGCTGGTATGCGGGTGGAGGCCGATCACACGAATTACGTCAAATGCGGTGAGGTCAGCCAATCGGTCGATCATTTACATAGAGAAGAGCTTCGCTCGAGTTCGTCCGAAATTTATGTCGTTACCTGGCCCCCACGCATACGTGGGGCGTGCGTTTGAACAATGGCCTGAGTCTACACTTTTTCCACAAACGCAGATGATTGAATCTACCCTCTCAGTTCGGGAGGCGCGTTACAGCGCGACGGTGGACCACAGGCCACCCGACCGTAGTCGCCGCCTGGACGATGTCAGTTAAGAACATGTTGGAAACTAGTGTGCTGGTGAGTTGACTATCTAACCGTTGCCTGTCCAAACAACGGAATGACCGCGCCCTTCGCCAACTGAAACGTCCTCAATTAGCCCTTGTGTCCACGTGCGCGTAACTGGAGCCAGTGTCTTTCTTAAAAATTTCGGTACCGATTATTGGACCATGACCAACTAAAAGTCAGCAACTAAAGTGGGCCATGAGTACCACGAGATCTGCATTGAAGAATAATCCAGTAATCCGAAGCCCACAAAAAGCTCGCTGAAAACACAGTAAGACCACCCGTCATAATGTGTAACCTGTAGGAGTAAAACGTAAGATTTTGGAAAAGTGAAGGAATTAAACGGATTGTTTCTTTCCGTAGAGCCCGGGAGCACAGAGTAAGCCAACAAATGTTTCTAACACATCCTGGAATGACCTGTAGTCCTCCCCGCGTATGGCATGATAACTAGCGTATTGGACAATAAAGACTGTGCTTTATTGGACGCCTTTTCGTTACAATAGGTCATCTTCCGTCACGTAAAAGGCTAGTACTTTAGGTCCGTAGACCCGACAACTGCCGTCGCTGGCACGCCGACCGCGTGACGCTGACTGGTCACAGTGTGGTGGTACAAAGGAGGTACGAATTTTACTTGCGCCAGCGATGTGCAAACAAGCCTTCATACTGATCTCGACCTACAGAGAGCTACTTATGCTTATTCGATTGGGAATCAAATTGGGTTCAATTCATCGGTTGCTTTGTGGAGCAGCTGTGAGAGCCACATAGTTTGACGGGTAGGTTTCATACTGGAGGATTACAGAGAGACATTATTTTAGGAACGATCAATAAAACTAAGAACACTAGGGTGAACGTGTGCATTTCGAACCTAACAAGAGGGTAGAAGGTGGACAAAGAGATTCATTGAACGTTCCAGTATTAAGCACGCCTGGGCTGCTTCAATCCAGCGGTCTTACCCCTGTTTGCCTAATGGCTGTATCAACTAATATGTTCATCATATTTTGGACACAGAAAAAGGGTGAATAACATATTTTGTGGTGTCATTTTTTCCATACCATAAACTAATCTGCTATGAATATTAGACATCCCTATGTAATAGATCGCAACTCACACTAGGACGGCCTGTTGTCGGAGGTTGTGGTAGTATGCCTCCGCGTGTAGCCACCGCAAAAGACGCTTGATCTGTGATGTTTTTTCGTGGAAATACATTGTAAGTTATGTGAAGATGCATAATCGTGAAGAAAAACACTGTTTTTCACGATAGGCATGTGTCCATATTCATCGGCAGTAGTACATTACCAGTCATTTTGTTGAAATGTGCCATACTATGCATACACACATTTCTAATCGCCGCTTCCGGCTCTTGACCTTTTTCACGCTAAAAACTTTCCCTTGGTTTCCGTGTGTTCACCCACTAAAGATGTACAGTATACAACATTGGGGTAAGCTGACCCCTCGTCTGAAGGTACGCTTCACGACTGCTGATCGTTCTACATTTTATCTTGCGTTTTGAATCACTGTACATCTATATAAATTTGTTGTTGTTTCCCTCGTTTAATCGCTGGTCCTCTTACTAAACTAGTTGATTGTACAAACTACCCGGTTGAATATAATGAGACCCATTTCTCCGATCTAGGTTAACCCGTCCCTTAGAACCAATTTACAGCTTGTGACAAAGTTCCAACCAGGCTGTCTGGACGTCTGTGTCGGAAAATTTGCAGGTTCTCGAAGCCCACCATTTCAAATCTTATTAGCTGCGAGCACAAAACCCATTTTATGATGAGAAAATCTCATTTTTACACATTCTTTATCATTACTACACTGGTTGGTATGAAACACATCTAATTCTCTATCGGACTCCTTCTCGTATAACATCATACTAATGTAATCCATTGGTGAACACAACTATTCCAACGACTCCTACAAAACTCACCATATTTTGTTATAGTAAATATATATATATATATGTATTTGTGAATTCAGTCACAGTTCCTATTGAAACACAGTGTTTACCCTCACTTGGTTCCAAAGTGTTCACAACGATGACCATACATTCCGTTAAAATGGTGAAACAAGACTCTGCAGTTCAGTTTTGTACACACTCAATGCACCACACTGACCTTGTTGTGAACCTAGTTAGTGGTAAACAGAAGAGGATTCTGGTTGATATAAATCGAACAGCACGCACAAGTGATGAGAGCATTCACATTGCCGTAAACTCTTCGGCCAGCCACTTTAGAGAAGAAGCGCTGTACTTTAGTTTACCTTTTGTTAAAACTTACCACTTGTGCAGATCCTCATCGCGGCTGGGATTTGAATTCTCGCCTAGCTTTCATGAGGCAATCGTGTTGATCACTACGTCATTGACTTTGTATTGGACATGACAGAATTATCATATCTGAACTGCCGTGCTAACTAACCTCAATACCGTCGACAACTTTACCTCCTTCCCGAATCACAGGGTTTCCACATCTGGAATAATTGAACAGGGAGTTGTGTTTGAGGAAAAGTCACACCGCGTAGTTCATACATCAAAGATATATTCGGCTTACGTTCATACTGACTGGTGGGTTACAAATAATCCGTGTCTTCTTATCGGCAGTTTCTAACCCATTGCTCCCCAACTATCTGCTCCGTTAGTGGTGATAAATATGTACGTGAATAATGATGTCTGTGATATTCACTTCATACCTATCTTCGTCATAAGGCTTTACAGTAGGAGGTTACTTCGTTCCTACTCTCCGTACGTATGGACTCCGATGCATTATAAAGAAGTGCAGTGTATATTTTAACCCAGTAACCTAGAATTCACCAGGCCAAATTGCGTCCATTTGAGTTATTCCAGTAGCGTGCATCGTTTATGTATGGTGATCCATTCGAGGTCATAAAACCACATCTACTGACAAGCCATATCCACATCGTTGTGGTTTCTCACTCACGCATGTTGTAGCTATATTTTACGGTATTATTCATAACCTTATGCCATATTTGGCCCGTCTATCTGGTATACCAGTTCGTATTCTTAAGTGGCTTTCCACCGGCATCAATCTTTCGTTAATCCTCAACGAGAAATTCGATGTGTACTTCATACAACGATCAGTTATAAATATTTGAAAAACCTCCCGTACAGATGTGGTAGGATCCCAAGTACTCCGTATTCGGGTGTTTCTTGTGCCAAACTAAATGTTTTTGCTCCGAGAAAACTAATTGCAACACATGGTCTGGCTGAACGACAGCACTCCGAATGAGTGACAAAATAAGAAAGTCTGTCTGCAAATCACGAGCATGTTGCTGCTCAATGAATGTCATCAGCTCACTTAGTCATTTACCTCTGGTTACACGCAATTCCCACTTAATTCTGCATATTTATGGAGTTTCGGTAAAGTGCTATCATCCACAAAGAATTCCCAAGCGTCAAAGCCGCATGCAACTGCTGACCGAGTGCTCTCGTTTAGCTTACTTTTACGGCGAAAGCTTTCTATACGAATGTCCTATCGGAGGATACATCAATTACATGATCTTCCACTTTCCCCCAGAAAGACACTTGTTAGACCTTCCAAAACACGGTTGTTTTCGCATACAATGAGAAAAAGTTCAATGCAGTGTGGTCGCCAGTACCTTGTACCCAACAAATTAACACTCGACAAAAATAATGGGCATCACCTTAGATGATCACCAGTGCTGCATCACTGTACCAGATTACAGAAGTAGATGGTACTGACATTCATCTGGAGGTGATTGTTCGCCTGTTCGATCTGATGTCTGTACTCTCTCCTGCCCCGAGCCAGACTGATCCGTGGAGGAATTGGCCTACTGGCGTGCGTTAGGTTAACTAGTGAAGGCGACCAATATGATTATATCCTGTGTACACAATTGTGAATAACTGTACTGCACAAACTGTACGTCATAAATGAGAAATGAAAGCACTCTTAAGTACCTAGGAGTACTTATTGAGAGCAGAATTCTAAAGAAAGGCCAAACTGACTGCTCGCTCACCTGAACGTGAGATGTGTCCCCCTTTCCAGACTTGTTAGGACTAAACTGATACCAAGTGAAAACTTTTCTTAAACAATGGACAGTTTGATGGACACGCGTTCTACAGACCTGGTTGACAGGGCTTGGGAAAAATCGGGCTGATAATTCATCTTTATTCGATTCCTTACAATAGTTGTCTGTCATTGGTGTAAAGGTTTCTATAGTTTCGTGTGTACTAAGACCTCATGACTTATTGTCCTTCGTCCGCGATTCGGGTCCTCTTGACGTAGACTAAGCTATGGTTTCTGTTGACCGTTGCAGATTGTAATTATCCAATGGATTTAATTTTCCCACAACCCCCAGATTTCCATATCAACCTTTACTCAAACATGTAGGAGCGCAACATCACTTCTTCTCTCATAAATTGTGATTCTCAATCATTTTTCTGTCTGTCTGTATAAACACGTTTGTGTGCTTCAGGTGACTGTTTACAATGAACATGAAGTGCAACTTAACTGGAAGATCCATTTCTTTAACTACAAACATCGGTTGAAGTGGAGGACATGCAAAAGTTGTGTATATTGTTCACCTGTTATCGATTACCCCACACATACCGGTCACGTACGACAAAACGACAGGTGTAAAAAACAGTTATCAGGTTTATACCCACGGTTTATTCAAACACTGAGAACTTCTAAACCAGTTTATACGAGTAAACATGAAAGAGCGGAGTGCCATATTCTGGAAGTGTTGAACGGTTACAAACACCACCTAGTGAACGTTTGTTATACGGGTGACGTGAAGTATACCCAAGAGCAA
This sequence comes from Paragonimus westermani, assembly GCA_008508345.1. Taxonomy (NCBI): domain Eukaryota; kingdom Metazoa; phylum Platyhelminthes; class Trematoda; order Plagiorchiida; family Troglotrematidae; genus Paragonimus; species Paragonimus westermani. The sequence goes on along the minus strand of QNGE01001348.1, from coordinate 31,846 downwards.
TGGCCAATTGAGACGGCTTAGTAAAGTATTAGACATCACCTAAAGTAAGTAGGATTAGTTTTCCGTTGTGTATCTAGGAATCCTTGTGATGTATCAATAGGGCCATTTGTCAGTCTGAACATTTATTGACCCATCCATACTCTCAGTGCACCTCTGTTGGTGTAGTGAAGATGAACCATAGTGGTACAAGGCCATCTGGAAACAAGACTGCTAGCGAGTTAGATCGTTCTCAATGCGATCTC
>QNGE01001348.1:0-31426 GCA_008508345.1 Paragonimus westermani | reverse complement strand
CGTAAGAATCTTGGATTCGAGTGACGTAATAGGATTCTGAATGCACAAATTGGGTCGATAACGTGACCAGTGGTCAGGACGTGTCTCGCGACTGCGGACGCTGGTTGCTTGCGTGTTTCAACCACATTGTCGTTCTTCCGTAATACAGAGTTCTGCACCCAATTAGGCAAATGTTCCTTCACTCTGGAGATCAAGCACCTCTCGGTTCTCTTATAGAACAGGAATCATCTTGTTCTATAAGAGAGGCTATCCTGTGGACAGTTGCTTCAATTCGTAACATGAGGATTTGGTGTTCTTTAATGATTTTAACCCCTCGGAATATTTGTCAAAAAACAAACTGTTGCGGGCAAAGCTGAATGTCATAAAAGTTGATAGCTAATCAGCCCATTCCACAGCTACCCCGGTTACATATGAAATACGTCTGGAACCAGTCTGGTAACTGGTAGAACTAGAAATAACTGAAACATAGACAGCGTCCATCACGTGGGCATGGAGTAAGTTTTCAATGCGCTTACGGAGAGATCGCATTGAGAACGATCTAACTCGCTAGCAGTCTTGTTTCCAGATGGCCTTGTACCACTATGGTTCATCTTCACTACACCAACAGAGGTGCACTGAGAGTATGGATGGGTCAATAAATGTTCAGACTGACAAATGGCCCTATTGATACATCACAAGGATTCCTAGATACACAACGGAAAACTAATCCTACTTACTTTAGGTGATGTCTAATACTTTACTAAGCCGTCTCAATTGGCCATTGCTCTTGGGTATACTTCACGTCACCCGTATAACAAACGTTCACTAGGTGGTGTTTGTAACCGTTCAACACTTCCAGAATATGGCACTCCGCTCTTTCATGTTTACTCGTATAAACTGGTTTAGAAGTTCTCAGTGTTTGAATAAACCGTGGGTATAAACCTGATAACTGTTTTTTACACCTGTCGTTTTGTCGTACGTGACCGGTATGTGTGGGGTAATCGATAACAGGTGAACAATATACACAACTTTTGCATGTCCTCCACTTCAACCGATGTTTGTAGTTAAAGAAATGGATCTTCCAGTTAAGTTGCACTTCATGTTCATTGTAAACAGTCACCTGAAGCACACAAACGTGTTTATACAGACAGACAGAAAAATGATTGAGAATCACAATTTATGAGAGAAGAAGTGATGTTGCGCTCCTACATGTTTGAGTAAAGGTTGATATGGAAATCTGGGGGTTGTGGGAAAATTAAATCCATTGGATAATTACAATCTGCAACGGTCAACAGAAACCATAGCTTAGTCTACGTCAAGAGGACCCGAATCGCGGACGAAGGACAATAAGTCATGAGGTCTTAGTACACACGAAACTATAGAAACCTTTACACCAATGACAGACAACTATTGTAAGGAATCGAATAAAGATGAATTATCAGCCCGATTTTTCCCAAGCCCTGTCAACCAGGTCTGTAGAACGCGTGTCCATCAAACTGTCCATTGTTTAAGAAAAGTTTTCACTTGGTATCAGTTTAGTCCTAACAAGTCTGGAAAGGGGGACACATCTCACGTTCAGGTGAGCGAGCAGTCAGTTTGGCCTTTCTTTAGAATTCTGCTCTCAATAAGTACTCCTAGGTACTTAAGAGTGCTTTCATTTCTCATTTATGACGTACAGTTTGTGCAGTACAGTTATTCACAATTGTGTACACAGGATATAATCATATTGGTCGCCTTCACTAGTTAACCTAACGCACGCCAGTAGGCCAATTCCTCCACGGATCAGTCTGGCTCGGGGCAGGAGAGAGTACAGACATCAGATCGAACAGGCGAACAATCACCTCCAGATGAATGTCAGTACCATCTACTTCTGTAATCTGGTACAGTGATGCAGCACTGGTGATCATCTAAGGTGATGCCCATTATTTTTGTCGAGTGTTAATTTGTTGGGTACAAGGTACTGGCGACCACACTGCATTGAACTTTTTCTCATTGTATGCGAAAACAACCGTGTTTTGGAAGGTCTAACAAGTGTCTTTCTGGGGGAAAGTGGAAGATCATGTAATTGATGTATCCTCCGATAGGACATTCGTATAGAAAGCTTTCGCCGTAAAAGTAAGCTAAACGAGAGCACTCGGTCAGCAGTTGCATGCGGCTTTGACGCTTGGGAATTCTTTGTGGATGATAGCACTTTACCGAAACTCCATAAATATGCAGAATTATATCAGCCCGATTTTTCCCAAGCCCTGTCAACCAGGTCTGTAGAACGCGTGTCCATCAAACTGTCCATTGTTTAAGAAAAGTTTTCACTTGGTATCAGTTTAGTCCTAACAAGTCTGGAAAGGGGGACACATCTCACGTTCAGGTGAGCGAGCAGTCAGTTTGGCCTTTCTTTAGAATTCTGCTCTCAATAAGTACTCCTAGGTACTTAAGAGTGCTTTCATTTCTCATTTATGACGTACAGTTTGTGCAGTACAGTTATTCACAATTGTGTACACAGGATATAATCATATTGGTCGCCTTCACTAGTTAACCTAACGCACGCCAGTAGGCCAATTCCTCCACGGATCAGTCTGGCTCGGGGCAGGAGAGAGTACAGACATCAGATCGAACAGGCGAACAATCACCTCCAGATGAATGTCAGTACCATCTACTTCTGTAATCTGGTACAGTGATGCAGCACTGGTGATCATCTAAGGTGATGCCCATTATTTTTGTCGAGTGTTAATTTGTTGGGTACAAGGTACTGGCGACCACACTGCATTGAACTTTTTCTCATTGTATGCGAAAACAACCGTGTTTTGGAAGGTCTAACAAGTGTCTTTCTGGGGGAAAGTGGAAGATCATGTAATTGATGTATCCTCCGATAGGACATTCGTATAGAAAGCTTTCGCCGTAAAAGTAAGCTAAACGAGAGCACTCGGTCAGCAGTTGCATGCGGCTTTGACGCTTGGGAATTCTTTGTGGATGATAGCACTTTACCGAAACTCCATAAATATGCAGAATTACATGGGAATATGTGCTTTCACTCTGATGCATTGTGACGACTGTTTCCGTTTGTTACGTTGGTGCAAAGACAAGAGTGTTTACAGAAAGCCCACGTGCATCGTGATCTTAGCTCTTCCGACCAATGAATTTCGAACCCAAAATTCGTCGACTTATCAATGCGATCCAGAATTCGTATTGGACAGATAGGTGAACCTGCAACCGACCGTCGTTCACTAGATTACTCACCGTAGGCAGACTTCAAATAATACGCATCAACAAAGAGAAGAATGTGAGAGAACCTCTAGCATAACCGCGTGCCAGTCTACAAGAAAGATTAGCGTCAACGGGAACTCCCTTCGGCCTAGAAAGTTCAAACAGGTGTTGAAATGATTGGATACCATTTCTAATGGTGACGACGGAAGCGTTTTTACCTCAGGGAATATAGCCTGCAGCAATGAAAATGACGTCTGTCTATTGTATGGTGACAAATGAGAAGACGGTACTCACGCCAAGGAGCTAATTTCAGCGTTGGTGTGTTGTAGTGACTTTGAATTCACAAGGTAGAATGAATAGAGACGGTAGTGCTAGTAGGGTAACTCGCATTTTGAGACCGTCGTTGGTGACCCCATTTAACGTGTACAATATGTTCACGGCTTCGCCTGACCTCTCCTGCTGCCTTGGGGTATTGGTCAGGTTTGTTTGCTGTTTTGATTCGGTGAGCAATGCTGACTAGGATATCGGTCCTTGCAGATTTAACCATGTCAGGTCGACCAAAGGGGAGCAGCCACATCAAAGGCAGGTGCGCTGGCTGTGGATGATGTTGATGAGTTGTGGTTTGGTTCTGCTTGATGCTCGTTTCTGCCTGGTCTGGTTTTGTCGTGACTTGTTTGTCTCTGCAGTAGTATTGAGCTTGATGTGTGCTGGTTTGTTAGGTGCATGGCTGTCGAATCTGTGCAATTTAATCGCTGCTCGTGGTCAATTTTGGTGCGATTGTGTGTGTTTATGTATGTGCCGCCCGCTGCCTTGCGGTACAGACTTTGAGCCCAGGACTCTGGTTGAGGGCCGTAATTGCCCTGCCGACTAGGCCATGGCGCCCTGGCAGTATCCAAAGCCCGCAGAAACCACTATCATGCAGCGTTAGCCAAATACCATACTGCATGGGCCGTCGCGCAGGATAAACGGGGTCGCCCTATCTACTACCTATGGCAGAATGGACAGGCGAAAATATGCTGCTGCCGAACCCTCCCCGATCCTCTCCCCTAGTGATCCCGTCAGCACGAATCCCAAGGCAGATTATACTCACTGGAGTCTCAGTAACACGACGACCAACCGGGGAAACTCCTGGGGACTTAAGACGCTTTTCACTGGGGCATGGGATATGCGAACGCTACTGGATCGTTCCAACACAACAGAACGGTCAGAATGGCGAACCGCACTCATCGTTATGGAAGTGAGCCGGAGAGGAATCGACGTAACAGCCTTCAGTGATGCAATGCTTTCGGATCAAGGTAAGCTCCGAAAAGCAAGTGCTTGGTACACCTTCTACTGGATAGTTTACCCGGTTAACGGTGCTCGGGAGCATGGTATCTGTTTCTCAGTCGCTGATCACATCAGTGCTTGCATATAGGCGGACCATTTGTTGGTGTCAGACGCCAGACATGTGCGAACTGGTTCTACGACAACAACGCAGCTACCTCCAATTTGGTGCACGCGAAACTTGTAGCGTTTGCCACCTCCACAATGGACCCGTACGATGAATACAAGACAGCGACATTCCGAAGTGTTCGCCATCAACTGGCCGAACATCTTCGCGGAATCAAAGACGACTGATGGTGAAAACAAAGTGAGCAGATGCAGGGCTACACCGACCACCGACAATACAAGCCGTTCTGCGATTCGCCTAAGGCGACCCTCGGTCTATCCGTTTAGTCTACTAACACACTTCTTGACGTGGACGCCGGCTGTTCGTGCACCCAATCATGGGGCATCATGAAAGTTTGGCGCAAACACTGTGGTGGCCTACTGAACCGTCCTGTTATCAATACTTGATTGACTGTTAACAGCTCACCTCAATGGGCCACCACACGTTCACTTGCTCTCCCCCGGATTTGTCAGAAGTGCAAAGAACGATCAGATAACTGCGCAATAGAAAGCCTGTAAGCGAGGATGGACTACCAGGTGAAATCCTGAAGGACAGCGGACCGATGCTGGAACGCGCTCTGCTCCAGCTGATTCACTGCATATGGAAGCAGCAAGAATCACTACGTGATTTCAAGGATATCCTTGCACTACCTTCGTTTAAAGATAAGGGTGGCAAGCAATGTCCCGACAGCTATCGGGGCACCAGTCTTCTAAGCTGCGCAGACAAGACGCTTGCAAGAATTCTTCTGACTAGGCCGAATGCGAAAGTTTTGGGGGCCGATGTTCTCTAGGAGCAGTTTCGATTCCGGGCGAGTCAGAGTGCGATCGACCTGGTGCGTTCTTTCAACGAACGTTGATTGGCACACGTATAACCAACGACGCTAACTATCAGAACCAAATCAAGTCGCTGCGAAAACGCGGGGCCCTTCGACGAAGTTCCCCATCCCCTCGGATCCCGGATTTCACGAGAAACCGAGTCTACTGGGTTGTTCGTTGAGCGAACATGTTTCCACTGTTCAGGTGAACTTTCGTGTATCGTGCAACTTGGTTAGCAACGAAGGTACTGAATCTAATGTGAATGTCCGTTATGTAGCGCAACACAACCGCTGAGTCGGTCCTGTAGGTTACGCTTTCGAAAGGCACTTGAGGTTCTTGTGGAATTATCTCAATTCTCACCACTAGAACTACCGCACTTATTGAAGGCGGGGTAGGTAAATGTGTAGATGTCACTTTGGACAGGACAGTCAACTGACACATTCCGTTTGTCCGCGCTAATTACCGCATCGACACTTCGTATGTGTTACCTCAACGTGGTCCGATGTCCCGCGACCTTTTCACCCTATAATCCGAACGCAAAGTGACCTCGTGAAACAGACGTGTTCATTCGTGATGCATCTGGCACGGTGGACCATCCCAATCATGTCGACACCACAGGTGCCTGTACAATCCTCTCTCACCCACTCCTCCTCCACACACGCACAAATTATCTCACTCTTGGTGGGCCTGTCATTGGTCATGTTCACGATCAAACCAAAAGCCGTCAGGCCCTCTGACGTAAAAACAAGTGGAGGTTTGAGACACAACACAACAGCGTCGTGCCTGTACTGGAGGACATGAACTAAATGGTACACAGTGGCTCCGAAAGGATTTTGACTCCGAGGCTCGTACTGCCTCAGACAGCAAAGGAATTACGAGTCAAGGATTATACTGACATCAACCCTGCTCTCTGAAACTCCCCCACAAGTCTCCGCATATTCAATCAGTGATCTGCAACAATCATGTGTACAGAACTAGCAGGATTTTGATAAGTTCAAACAATTGGTTATCTAGCTCATTATTCGTTTTTATGTCACACTGTTAATTACGTGTTATACATGCATGCTTTTTATTGGCGTCATTATCTTTTGATGATAAGTAACTCTTGCGTCAATAAATGCATCAACTAGCACGATTGCGCAATATGGCTGACCCATCTTTGGGAAGAGTTGTTGCCCCATACCTTGTTTCTGAGGCGTCACTATGCGCGTACTGTCGCGCACCGTTCGCACAGTATATCGCGCCTCGTGTGGTTTAAGCGTAAAACCTCTCCTCGGTTTATAGTCGTTACATGGGCAATCCATTTTTTACACACCTCAGTTTCATTTCGGTGGATAAGGTCGGTCCGTCCTCGGTAATTCTTCCACTGATTCCGCAAATTTACTTCAGCTGGTAGGACCAGCGGATACACAAGGGCTGAATCGGTGACAGCGTCTGAACTGCTGGTGACTACCTTGCTGTCGTTTAGCGGTCTATTCAGCAGCAACTGACCAGAGGGATCGCCCGGCAGTTTCCCTGGTCTCTCGAGACTATGCGTGGGTGGAAAGGTAGTGGACTCAGTGACTGCTTCTTTAGTGCGTCCTTTCCGATGGTGTAGATAGCAAGGTAGACGCTTGCTGTCGTTTTCTGTCTGGCTCACTATATCGAATTCAAGCTGATACTTCACGGGATGGCCATCAGGGTGAGTCAACTCTACACGAGGGAGCACTAGCCTCTTAACCAGAGGCTGCAATGCTGACACCACAGCATTGTAAAAGTGGTCTCTTTCCCATCTGGCGTGGTGCACACAGACAACCCGGTTATCGAGCTCTCTTCGACTATCATTGACATAACTCCTTATTCGTGACACAATATCGATCGGCAGGTCATGGGCTTGCTCAAACTCGCTGTCTTTCTTTCCTGTTGTGACTATTTCGACTTCCTTTCTAAGTTTTAGCAGCTCCTGTCTGTGCCTTAGTTTAACTTATAATAGTTCTAACCCTAATTCTTTATTAAGGTATTTCTCCTTTAACTCAAGTACTTGCCTCCGTGAGCGCGCCCTACTGATAACAGACTTAGTATTAATATGAGAACCAGAATGAGAATAAACATCAACAGTTGTCTGCTTGGTTTCGTCTTCGGCTGCAGCTGTTGAGACGACAGTTGATTTTATTAGAGTTGGCATCGTTGATTTATGATCCTTGGACCCTTGAAATACCGAAAACTGCGACTTAGTGTGTTCAAACAGATTGGTCGACCAACTGAACACCGTCTTGATCAATCAGCCAAATTGCGGTACTGAAAGACCGAACCAAATAAACTCTACGAATTCCTCTCGACGACTTAGGAAACGCGGAATTGAGTACTTCAGAAGAAGTGCCGAGAACGCAACCAGCCCTTATATGCCCTCTTTGTGGATTTGACCAGGACGTCTGATTCCATGAGCCGCGAGGCGTTGTTGACGGTGCTTGGTAAGTTTGGGTGTCCAGGTAAGTTCCGGTCTAATTGGAATGCTCCATGTGGACATGAAGGCGAATGTGCAATCGTGTGGAGGTGCCTCTGATGATCTTGACATTGTCACTGGCATGAAGCAGGGTTGTGTGCTAGCCCCTGATTTGTTTACTTCATATTTGACTGCCATGCTAACATTTGCTTTCCAGGACTCCGAGGGAGACGGCGCTTACATTGAGTATCGGACGGATAGACGCCTGCTGAATATTCGACGTTTCGGCGCCCCCAACTCAGTTACTTACCTCAACGACGCATGTGCCTTTGTTCGCAGATGACAACACACTGTTTGCACACAACAAGGACGAACTACAGCGACTGGCCATGGCTTTGGCGACCACAGCGTCCAAGGTTGGACTGGATATCCATACAGGTCAGACAATTTCCTTCTTTCAGCCTTCCCATAAGTGCACCTGAAATTCGCGTCAATGGAGATGTTGCCGACAGATGCACAGCTTTGTCTGCGGACCGCAAATTGTGAGCTCACGTGGCGAAACCTAGTGCTCCTTTCGGACTTCTTGAAAGACGTATCTGGAAGAACCACAGCCTGAAGAGGGCCACCAATCAGTGTGTCTACTGCTCAATGGTGCTGTCTATACTGCTGTACGGTAGTGAAATTTAAAAACTGTTACCGGGACGTGCGCCGTTTGAGGCGTTCCCGTTTGCAGTGTTTAAGACGCATCTCGGGTATTCGGTGGTCGAACATGATTCTGAACAGCGAGATATTGCGGCGAATGAATATGGACGGAGCGAAAGCCATTGTGATGCTGGATCAACTTCGTTGGCTAGGTCGCGTCCATCAGATGGGTGATGATCACATTCCAAAGCAGCTGCTGTACGGACAACTGAAATCGGATAAGCAAAATCTTGGTGCTCAAATGTGCAGACACCAGGATGTTATCCAGGTAAATCTTCCGTGTTGCAACATTGATTTTAGGTGTTTAGAAAAGTTGGCTTTGAACCGGACAGTTTGGAGAAATGTGATCCGGACGGGCGTCCGAAAGTTCAGTGATCAATTAGTGTGCGGCTTTAAACGGAAGTGCGTGGTGCACAAGGGAACCATCGGTGCCGCAGGCCGCGGTTACATGACTATATGGCGTTGTGATGTGTGTGGCCGCGAATGCGACGGCCGTTTGGAATTGTTGGGTCATCAACGTACTCATAGTACACAGTCGGCTAAGAAACAACGAATACCTTAGGGTCTATTAGGTTATATCCGCTATGTCCATTCCTTCGTTTTTCACATTAATCAACGGCTGCCATCTTTTGGAACTCACTCGTTCTCCTTTTCAGAAGCCCGGGTGTTTGTTGCCTTCTAACTTTCCTTTTCTTCAGCATTATTGAACTGTATGGTGAATATTTGGCCTGTTTTCTTGCATTTTGCTTTTCCCTCATATCTGCTCCAGAGCGCCCGATTTTTTCCCTTTCTTGCATTCTGTCTCCAACATTTTTCTTTCCAGCTTAGATCTAACCAATAGAGCCACTCTCGGTTTCTTTCTCGAGAAATAGGGGTTTCACTTTCGAGTTAGCCTATGCATTGGCTAACCGGCATTGGCCCGCTGATCACAAAACCTCACTCACACACCTCCTGGTCTTTTTCCTTTGGGTTTACACTAGCCACGTGATGTGTGAGTGGAACCGTAAGTGGCGCGGCGCAAGCCACTTTTGGTGATGATTAGGCGCAGTTGTCCTTTGACTTCGGTCATTGTGACAGGCTAGTCCAAACCGAATGCCGCAAACTGTGTTCATGGCTTCGAATCCTATTGATAGTGGTCTTAACGTTTGTCATACGTATTACTTAAACGTTTGTTCCTACTTTTACCGGTCAATTTTAATCCGTTTTTTCCTTACCTGAGTTACTTTCTGAAGTCATACTGTTTGATTTTACCGATTGCTTGAATATCATTCTTTTGTTTGAGTATCAAAACCAACCGAAACTAAAACTTGTCAGTAAAACAGTGTATTATTAAAACACACAAAAAGCACCGTTTCATGATATTCATCATTTATCTTGTCTCGTGGCAGACCATACTCCCATTCACAGTCACAAATCCGGTTACATCGATTCGCTCGTTACTTTATCCATCTAGGCTGCACAAACTGAGACCGTTCTCAGTACAGTAGCGACCAATAAAAGAACGTTTCCTGCCTGCATATACGATCCTTCATCGACCTCTTCGTTGTTGTTACCCATCCCAAACAATCACCTTAATAGAAACATACTAACACCACAGCATCAACCGAGCCACTTAACTTGCCATGAACACTGTTACAGTGTCCGGATGTGCTAAATCTGCGACAACCTGTCAAACACTCGTGACAGTATCATGAGTAGGCCAATTCAAACGTTGACTTGACGTTCACATTCAAGACATCAAGCCGAATCTTCAGACATCGCGGGCCTCAGAATCCTTGCAACAGAAGAAACACACGCTTGACCTTATTTTGTTGTTGATGGTTAGCTAGCATTTGCTGTATCCCGGCTTATCCTTGTAGTATGCGTGATGAGCCGATGCTTGGTTTTCCCTCGCTGGCAACTGGAAACTTTTTATCCTGATTATTGTTGTTAACTCCCTGAAAGTGATAACTTTTTCGCAGTCCTTCCCTTTTCTAACGTGCCTGGAGTAGCTTCCCATATGCATAAACATACGCAAGGGGTTGACTGCCGAAATCAAACTTTACGTGGGATGTTTTCAGCAAACTAGTGACGTACGACTGGCAACGACTGGCACACCATTCGTGCAAAACGGTGTATAGAGTTTTGGTAACATACCTCGCATATACTGTGGCTGGTGTCTGGCGATAAGCAGCCACCCCCAGACTAACCTTCTATTGCAGCCACAACCTGACATCTCACTATATGTGGACAATAATAAGGCTCTCTAGAACGTGTATTTATGTGGACCCAATTCACTCGGGATCCTAAGAACTACTAATGTTTTACTGGATAACGCAGGTTTACTATTGAAAAGGGGGCCAGAAACAACTAAATTAAAGGATATGTGACTCAGACAGGAAATGGCGCTATGATCCGAATTACTCTGCCTGCAGAACAAGGGAAGACGCACTCTGAACGGTTTATTATGAACCAATTTTACACAGTTAGGACAGAACCGATTTAACACTAGACATCAGCAAAAGCTACACTACCGACCCTCGCTAGGGTTAAACAACCCACTGCCTAGACTGCAAAAATGGAGTCTGAATCACTGAGACCTCTTTAACCAACCCACCAAAGCAGATAGTGGACATGTTGTGAGATGAAAACATTTCGTTTAATCTCCTCAACTGTTTACTTAAAACAATTACTTCTGACATTTAAACATGACAAAAATAACGTACAACTGAATGGATAAAATATTGAGTCAGTAGTTCACTACCAAGGAGGAGACGTGAACTGAGTCGACAAGTTTTACGTGCACGGAAGTGGTCTTCGATGTTCGATCAATAAGGCTTCACTTCTGGCCCAAACCTCCTTGGTTGCCTAGCTAACATTAGTCTCGTGGTCACAACATCGTACATAACTACAGGCTCACTACCAAGTCCAGTACTGGATCACTCCACTCTTCTGAGTGATGACAGCTCTCACTGTCATTTTCGCATTGTTTGGTTGGTTTCTGACATGCGGCTGTGGAGCCCTATTTCTTACATTAGTCACCCTTACTCTAGATCCCTATCGATGACTCACCAAATTTGGTCCTGTTTCTACGTAGTCATTATTACGGGACCACGATATGAGCACCTGGCAGGCATTCCGGTATCGGCTACTGTGAATTAACCGTTGGAAATCGGTAAGTTCCATAACGCACGGTGGTGTTTTTGATTTCGTCTGCTCTGGCGGTGATCTTCTAATGTCATTAGTTGATCAACAGATCATGACAACACATCACCAAGCTGACCTGGCAAACTCATTCAAGATACGGTTGCACAGTCGAGACACGAAGTTGCTGGCTTATCCAAACCTACCAGCCACAAAAGTGGTTGAGTTAACTCATCGGACTGCCATGCCCTTGACTGCATAATCCTCGGTGCTTTTAGGTGTCTGGTCCGTTTGTTCGTATCTGCATGACTTACATAACGGGCATATTTTACGTTTGTGACTGATGAGAGCAAACGAACTGTTAACATATCTCAACGTGTCTTCTTCCTGTTCTAATGAAACAATTATGGAGAACTGAGTGTTTCAAGGTATCATTTCGTGTCGAGTTAACAGACTGGCTATATCATTCTCTTCGTCGCATTCGTATCGCATGACTTTCGCTTGCCGGTAACCATCGTGGCTACACTTCATAATCGATCTGGTCTGTTGTATAAACTCCGTTGATTGGCAAACCACACGCATCTATTTAGTCCGATCCCAGCTAGTCTGACTTGTGGTTCTGGTAAGCAGGACTATACAGGTGATATCAGCGCTTGTCGTAAAACTAGACTGTAGTGTATCATGCGACTGGGTGGTCTTAGTGAGTCAGTAATTCAACGAGTTACTACAAAAACACGAACCACTTCAAGTAGAAACCTGAAGTGACCGACTGTCGGCATGTTCACGCCGGAGCTTGTCTGCGTATATGCAATGTAAGGGGACAACCGCGACTGCTGGGAGTTCGAGCGGACACGTACTGGGCACATTTTCCATTATGATCTGGCTGACCTGCGCAAGTCAGTGCGTCCGCACTATGTGAACATACCCAACAGTTCGCTCTTTTCCTTGGCAGGCACCTTGCTTGTCTGACTCAGTAGTGTGGTGCAAACAGCCGATCGGGGGCCAAATCATCAAAGCGACCAGGCTGCTCTAGTCACAGAATTGGTTAAGCTCAAGGTCGGTGGTGGTCGGCTTCGTCTGGAGTAACAACCGAAAGCATGTCTATTGTGCATCGGTGAACCAATGGCTGCGTCAGGCCGACTGAACAGACCGATGCATGCAAATCTGCGCCATCCTAGCTGGTGTATCGATTAGCCCCAGCATCGACCGCCTCACACAAACGGATGTTCAAGGTCATTATCATTTTCATGCTGTTGGGGATGGGGATTCTGCTTGCTAATGTATCTTACGTATAACAGAATGAGGAATGTGTGGACTAGGAGCGATGTAGAAGTTCTAGAGAATTTATTTCTCATCAACAATGGGCTTGTTCGTGAGCAGAGATGATCGGGCTGAGTAGGTTTGTCAACACTGTTAACTGTTTAAGTTGGTTTGAATATTCACACCTCAACCACTACACCTCTGTAATTACTGGCCCCTCAATAGCGTCTGAAGAAAATGTCTGAATTACCCATCCTTCACATACTCATCAATAAACTTATCTGCATAAGTTTTACGATGGGGAGTTTTTCGGATGGTTTTGGTGACTCTCTCAATCCTGTTCACAATGTTTCATTCGGAAATGTGACTATCAGCGTGTAACTACTTTTCCCTTCACACTCCTATTCTGTCTGAAAAGCTCTGCACCAATGCACCAGTGCTGAGCCTGTAAACAGACGCTTGATTGATCGCCTATTATTCCGCACCATCTGTCAGACGTCGTCTCAACTTGGAATGGCTGAATCGAGGTCCAGACATGAATGCCTATACACGTACACGTACATACCCGGATGCGCGGATGGTTGTCGGTCCCGTGACCCACAGCCAATTGTCAATATAGCCGAACGATCGGTTCGATTGGTACATTCTGATCGGACCATGTGTTCCGTTCGGTTTGCTTGAATTAAGCGATTTGCACGACTGACGCGTTTCCCAACACACTTAACTGAAAGTAACACTTTCAACAAATCGGCAAAACTGACTGGGGTACAAGTAGTAATATGGCAACTAGCTGGTACTAGCGTTCCTCACTCCTGTGCTTGTGCGTCATAGTACTCGTGACATCGATGAGTGCTGTGGTACGTATGTGTCGTACGTACGAAACGTCATGTTTCTCGCGAGAAAAAGGTAGAACAACTACTCTGTTGAGGAATAATTACAATGAACGGGCGTTAAGAACTGGAATAACTGCCAAATTCAGTGCTGTTCAGTCAGGAAATGACTGAGACAAACTTATCGCGCAAATGTTTGCGACCGGGCTTATGTATGTTTGTAGGATGTACCACCCTTTTTGTTTTGAAATCATCCTGGCGTTAATGAATTGATATTAGGCAATACAGCGGGTGGCATAATGGTTTATCTGGAAAACCAGCACAAACGGTATGTGATTCATCAGCACTGTGGGCTGAAGCATTCATTTGCACATAATGTTAATTCCTAGACAACACAATCGTCAAGCTCCAATTCCGAAACCATTATTCTTTCCAGGCTGTTCATCGATGTTTCTTATTGCATTCCACCCCATCTATTTCGCCATATCCGACGGCTCTAGAGTAGTGGAGTTACATTGTTCAATCTTCATTATAGTCTTAAGAGTTGCCGCACGACCGCGCTCATCTGGATCAGTGGAGGGCCACAACCAAGTTCACTCAATACCTCCTCTTTGTTTGTGGTGAAACTTAAGCCTTTCCCCCGTATTAAAACTGTATTGACCCCTACCACAAAAACACTGTATTCGAATTTACGATTACGTAAACAGCGTCTCATTCGTTTCGTCTCCTAACTACAGCTGTGGTCGGAACAGTCGTCCTCTGCTTTCTTCCTCTGAATGCCTTTGTTGAAACGCGTAGTATCGGAAATAACTACTCTCCAACACAACGCTCGAAAACTTTAGATATAAATACCTGTTCGCTTTGTTAGGATAAACTTATCTACAGTAAACATTTTCGCATGTAGGGGAAATCCTCAATAAAAGTTCCGGGTACTTGATTGCATACGTAATTCAAAGTATGTCACCGTTGTTGTGACAGACCTATGGCGGTGATATCTGGTAGGGCAATTAGAAAAATAACTCTATTAGTAATGAAAGTCTACGGCCAACTCATCAGGAATGATCCTTATTTTTTTAAAAATATAGACTGTGTCCTATTTTGATTGCACAACAGTTAGCTACAAGCTCAGCTTACCCTTTTTAAATTGGTTAATCCTGATAGTGCCACACAAACCGCTTGAAACATCATTGTCTGATTGAAGTGGGTAATTTCCAACCAGCTTTGATCTTCAGCCTCGCGTCTTGACCAGTGGTCTGATGGCCAGTTTGCGTGTAGCTCACATAACCGCATGGGAACATTGTTCGCAGTGGTCATGATGTTAGAACAATAAGAAAATCGGACGAACAGGGTGTAGTATACCATTACGGAAAAGGTCAGAAACTGGGATGGGTGAGCAGAAGACTGATAGTTAATCATCAAACTGCGCTACTGGTCATCAAGCAGTTCAAGTGGAAAGACGGCGTATCGGACAAACAAGAGCCGGTAGACTTTATGGGATGTCTACTAGTGGTACGCGGCTAATAATACGCCTCGTATAGCCGAAAAAATGCAATTAAGCAAGTAGTATTTTTCCCCAACCTTTTCTTGTGTATAAAGAAGACCGTTTTATCACAAGCAGTAGGAAAGCCCATTCACGATAAGGGCTCGCATTGGCACTGTTCACGAAGATCCTTCACTACTGCATCGATATTGCTTGTTTTATGGAAGCCTGATTACTGAATCATGTCAGTATCGTGCGTAAATCTGATGTCTTTGACGTCCGGCTGTGATCACCTGTAATGCAATGTCCCGTGCTTACTCGATTTTAGTCAAAGTACGAGCTCGGATATCCGCGTGAGTCAGCAATTTTAGACCTTTGACGTGAATCAAATATTTAGGTTGATCATCTGTAATGGAATTGGACCGGAAACATTCATGTGCGCGATCGACGGTGATTATATTCGTAACGAAGTCATCATCCTATTTTTTGATCTGCTGGAGACGTTGACGGTGAATGCTGAAGTGTAAGGCATGCACGTCGAATATTTGGGAGAATGAAATTAATAAATTTTGATCGTTCAACAGCCTCCACCTTCTGCAGCGATCAACAGACCCTTCGTGACTTATTTCGGTTAAAGAAATTCTTTCGGAAAATGTCATCACGTTTGAGCAATATCTCGAAAGAGACGGTAGCAGATAAATACAGTTGATCGTATATCTGGTCAAAGCAGAGTGATTGCAGAGCCCAGTGACAATGTGGAATCTAACAGCAAACTATTGTGGTTGATTGTAAGCAAATGACCCACTAGGAGGCGGTAAAGCAATAAATTATTAAATCATGAATATGCTGGCTGGGAACGAGTTAGAACATCAATTAGAACAGGAAGTAGCATGACCCTAACCGCCATATTGAACCACAGCCTGTTCGGATCAACTGGTGTATTCAGCGTCATAGGAAATCACCATGCCATGTCTGGATCCAGTAAACAAATCTGATACGGAAGTACTTTTGTCGAGAGTTTAAAGCGAACCAAGATTCTGATCACGGCATTGTATACGTGACTGATGCTTTCAGTGGGCATACCAACTGAACAACCCATGTAATCTTTTCAACGCAGCCTAAGCGTCAGAGGGCATGTCCGCACTAGAGCTGTCATCTAGCTGGTTGTTCTGGGGACACAGACAGGAAGTCCTCGAACGTGTACTGGGTTTTATTCCTACGTTCAGCAATTCTCAGAAGAGTGAAGTGAGGAAGCCACAGTTTCAGACATAGGCATTGGTGTCAACACTGGATACACACACGCCTACTGACCTCGTTGGTCGGCAACATAATCAGACGATTCAAAGAGAACCAAATGGGCGTTATCATGTGCACCGAGTTCCGCTCAGTCAAATCGCATTAGGCACTCAAAGTGTCAACCAACTCCTCCCTTCTGTTGTTTCCTTGATTATCTCGTTTGTACTCTACTTAGCCAGTTGATATGGTTAGCTTGTTCTGTGGATTGCACGTATCCTTTAAACTATACCGTCTCTCTTACCCACATTGGGATATCCCGTTGTGACATTCCTGTTTTTCGATATTGCCGCTGCTGCGTTTTTCGCTGGCATGACTCCACCTATTCGGAGCAATAATGTGCTGGATCATAAAGAAGAAACAGTACTATTATACTGAGGCCTCAACACTGTGAGAGGGTCCACATTAGCAGACCTTCTAATGGAGTTGCACCGGCAAGCTCCGGTGAACCACGGCGGTCTACACATAATAGGTCGATCGAAATTGCAGGTATGGCCCAAAGAGATCACACGGTGTGTCCTATAAGTCTCGTCCGTTGAATAGCACCACCCTGCCTATGTTGCTTAGGGTGCGTGATGTATAGTATTTGCGATAGTGGAATCCAGTCTCTTAATCCTTTTGGTGTTAAGCAAGTCTGCCGAAGGTTATCACTTATTATCATCCTCCTCGGACTGTCAAAATACGAAATTGAATGACCCTGACCGACTTTTTCACTCACATGTCCTATCAGCCGCCGGTGGCTCTGCCGTGCCAGTATACAACCGCAGTTCTTGGTTTAAACATGATGAAAGCGGATAAACGAACTCGGTCTTTGCCAGGTAGGCGATAGTGGGAAAAACTTTTGACACCTGAACAGAACAGTGACTCAGTGTTTCTTTAAGCAGCCTGCGATGACAAGGACAACTTGGTTGCAGAGAAGTTCACTGACCATCATCCAGGCGAATAGTCAGTTACTTGCAAAACAGTATGGAACTTAGTTAATCAATTTCTGTCAAATGGACCCAGCCATTATTATTAAAGGAGTGAATGACCACCAGCAACCACAGTTGAATCGTCATTCAAAATTTGACTGTTACTTCTCGGAAGAGTATCCGTCGACGGGTTCAAGATTATGTTGCAATGTCATATCAGTAGACAATAGTGCAAGGGTTGCATTCCAGTGACATGACTAACTGTAGAACTCTCTGCCCTGTCATTTGTCCGAAGCTGTGATTTACCACAGTGTTTTCTGGGTTGAAGCGATATTCTATTTGAATGGTTTTGTAAATTAGTCTCATGATTGATAAACCCTACTGTTTTTATGTCAGTACTGGAAGCAAAACTCACAGTATATTTTTTCGGTGAGAATATCACAGATATTACTTAAATACTGTGCGGAAGTTGACTTTAGATCACTCATGTCTACGACCATCACTGTTGTGAGTCAAGCTGGTAATGGATCAGATGTGAATACTCTATCGAGCTTGATTCCCCCAAAATGATAAAGCTCCACATTTTTCAAATATACTGCGAGGTTACCTTGAGACGACATTCACCCGGCCACAGTACGACAGAATTGATTACTTGTCCATTAGGGTCACCAGGTCTTGCCCCACTAAATTATACATACGGTTATCTTTAACATCGAATTAACTATGAAGGCTCGAAGACCTTAGGGCAACGAAAAGCGAACACTACACGAGAATGCTATTTATTTACTTAGGCTAACTTGTTCAAGGTCACCTCCTTTTGTTTTAACAGGGGAGGGAATAGTGATAAAAGATCTTCAATTAAAAACTGGTGCCCAATCGCCAACATAATTAGCGTAACATTTCTTAAGCAATGTTCCCGAACAGGTACGTTGACATCCTTTTGTGCTCGACAATAAAGCAAATACGACCGACATCTTGACCGGATTCAACTCCGCATACCAACATTCGCTATCTCCGTTGGAGGCTGAAATGAATAACCAATTAGGCTTTTTGGATGTGCGTTTACTTAGCCATGCTAATGGCCCAAGTCAGTGCGCGATACACGGAATGGGTACGTGGAACGGTCAGTTCATTCACTTTAATATTTTTGTGCCACCCCCCCCCCTGAAAAGAAACCTAGTTGACCGTTTGACTGGAAGGGTCGGAGAATTCGCACGATTGATACTATTGTTGAGGAATGGATTTTCCTACTTACAATATTTATACAAAATCGATGCTCGGAAAGGTCTCTAGACAGAGCTGTGCAACCGCAGAGTGAAAAGGAACCGGCTGCATCCAACGGAAAAGAAAACTGTACATATCGAATTATCTCTCAAAGGCGGTAGGTTAGCCGAAACTATTACGCGTAGGCTCACAAGTGCAGGTAGAAAGTTCGTACATTTCACACCGCCGAGTTTTGTGTCCACTTTACTTCTACAGTCAATTCAGTATCACACTGCGATCACGCACCCACCTGAACACTCAGTCTTGACAGGTTAACAGGGTGTGGGGTTGACCAAGGCAGATCCACAGTCTGAACAAAACGATTCTGAACGCACAGGATTGGGTTGTACAGGCGAATTTCAACGTTTTCAGTCGTGGACAGAGCCCCACGCCCCACTGCCCTCGGCCAGGGTGGCCTTAATTCGGAAGATTAGGCGGAATGGGTCCGTCACAATGGCAGAGTGATTCGAATCCACCATGTGCGATAGTGTGACACTTTTAGCAGATTTCGTCATTCCCTTGTTCACCCAAGCTGGGTGCTGTTCGGGGACCCACTCAGGTGAGCGTCTGGTCGTGCGGCCAACATAACCAGCTCCACAGGAACAAGTGAATGAGTATACACAAAAAGTGGCTACAGAAACAGTCAATATACCTTATATATATATATATATATATATATATATATATATCGAATCACTAGACTCGAGTTTCGCTCTCATTGGAGCTCGTCAGCAGTGCATATTCTTGCCATTAAATGTGGGCGATGCTCAACTTGAAAATAAAACCAAATCCCTGACTACTCATTACATATGAGTAGTCACAAATGTTTGTTGTTTTAGTGTACATCCTGGCACTTGCCGAAACGTGAACTCCAACCACGCTTTCACAAGACAATCTTGTTGACCGCCACACAGTTGGCTCCACAATAGGCACGGCCCAATCATCCCAGGCAAACTCTTAGCCACACTCATCTGTGTGTGATTCTCAAGCCGTCCAGCCGCTTCGAGAAAAGACAGTAGTACGGTTTATCCCAAGTCTGTTGGAACACGAATGCCACAAACAACTGCGAGTAATGATCAGCTTATATCAACCGAAATCCCATGCTTTCTCTCACTAAACTAAACAACTGCTAGACCTTCTGAGAAAAGACGCAATATTGCTATGAACGTTTAACAAGGTATGTGTAGGGTTGTGGACATAAAATGTCATATGTAAACCGAATTGTCTGCCACGACCTAGTATTGTGAATCCAGAAGGCGGACGACACAAGGGTTGTTTTATTGGAGAAACCAATACACTACTTAAGCCTCTCAACAGGACTAGGAACAAAAACACTCATTTGCAAACCGCACTCTTCTGAGGATGCTCCAGTCGCTTTGGACACCATGTCTCAGTTCCGTCATGTGGCGACAGCCATTAAATGTCATTCTGCCTTCCAACGATGCTTCCCATATGTCTCCCGTATTTATCCCGCGATCATTTCGATCCATGCGGCTACTGAATGGTGGTGTGAGTAGTATGGTGCGACCGTCTATCCTCACTACACTAGTATCCACTAAGTAAATTCGACCAGAAGTGATGCAGAGAACGCTTGCAATTGGTCCTAATTATTCGGTTTTCTTGTATAGTCAAATTTATGTGGATGGACTGGTTATATATGAGCGCTTTTTGTAGCCTAACATGAGCTGGCACGTGTTTACTATGTACGCCTTCATCAATTAAAGTGTTTAGCATTCTGACGAATATTACAGATACTATAGAAATTGGCCTCATAACCATAAACTTTAAATAACTGTTTAACCAAAACACGCAGTTTAGAAGAAAGACCTATAGACAAACATGTGTCTTCTATCATCCGTTCGCGTGCCATTTAAGGTGGATATAGACACGATGTACTGGTCGGACTAGGTGTAGCGACCTATCCTGCTACCTCTGAACTGCTTTACAACTTTGACGTGGTGAGCGGGCTTGTGTATTGCATGGATCCGAAGGGCTATGCTGACTACGACTTTGTTTGTTCTAACTATAACCATGTCAATCAGGTCAAAAGGGAACAGTCAGAGGAAAAGCAGTTTCACTCACCGGCTTTGTGTCGTCCTACTAACTGCGTAGGAGCTCTCGAGTAGGGAGACTCGATCCCAATGGCATACAGCAGAACTACGTTTATAATTGAGATACTGCTGTCTCCTGAATAAAGAAGAGAGTTTGAAAAAGTGCTCTCAAATAAAAGAAGCATTCTGATCGCCTAACGATTCACTGTGACCGCCGGCGTATTATCCACTACGATCGAGCTTCGAACAAATCCACTGTGTGCAGTGGTGATCAGACTCAGACCATATTGTCTTATTCATTCTGCCGTCGGGCTAGACGAATCTGTCTCTGTCAAGTTGGTCAGACTGTTGAGTCGTTGGCTGTTGGCAGGGTTTCCAATGAAAACTCCGCTTCCTGGTGCATCGCAAGTCCGACGTTTGAGTTAAAGGTTCCTGGTGGGGTCCTTTCCGAAGAACAAACGACCGAGAAGCACAAGAAGTTATCGTTGCCCTGACATACCAGTCCATTCAGTTTCACCCTCTTTTTCCTTTGCTGTTGATTACCTCTCCTTCAAGCCTGGACAGCCGGTAAACATTGACGCTTCTGAAATCCGCACTCTTCGACAAGTCGGTTAGAAAGTTGCTCTGGCGAGCACCCTCTCGAGTCCGGAACTGGAATTGTACTGTGTTTGCGAAATGTGCTTTTGCGATTTCAGCGTCATTTTTCACTTGAATTCATCCTTAGTTACACTTCATTGGCTGGCAGCTCTATCTCGGAGTCTCTGGTGGCGATAAAGTTGAATCTCGCAATCGAACTCAGATGAGGATTGCAGAGTACAGCCTGCCTGCCTGGATCCCGGTGAGTGGTCGTCCACGTGTAGTCAGACATAGCATTCAGTCACAGTTTGTCGACAAAGACCAGGAAGACGTTGTTTACTTATCATACCCATATATGCCTCAACACATATCATTTCAGGTGCTATCAAGAACGCCTTCTACGATAATATCTTAAATCGTTTAGAGTAACCAAAGCACTCGGACATCGTTGTAACTGCTGGTGAGATTAAAGTGAAACGCGGTCTTCCTAATCCAGGTGAGAAGTGATTGGGTGGTGCGTCCGGTGTCCGTGCGTGATAGGATGACAACCGTGGTCGTTCTTTAAGATAATGGCATTTCACGGGCATTGTCTATCGAGCACTCCCATTTCATGTGGATTGAAAATCACACACACTTAACCTCAGCTGTCGTATTCTCATAGACTTTCTAGTCGACCCCTTTCGAAAGGAAGCACTAGACCCGAGTTTCACTCTCGTGAGAGTTCACCAGTAGTATATACCCTTGCCATGGCTGGGACTAGAACCCCGGTCACGCTCTCATGAGGCAACCGTGTTGATCACTGCGCCATTGACCTCACACTAGCCACGACCGATATATATATATATATATATATATATATATATATATATGGAAGCTCAACCACTTTCGCCTGTGAGCAGTGATCAGGCTGCCCGATCGCCTGGAGAGGAGATACAGGAAGTCTCCCGTTGACTCTAATCGGTGACCCTTCGACTAGGACTTATCTCCAATTTGAAATCCCACGTCAGTACAGACGATGACAGTACGCCACGTGGGGATCACACTGTGCAGATTCACTCATGGACGCAAATTTACCCTATGGCAATCAGCTATTGATGATTTCACTCCACTAAAGATTGTGGTTCATTTGAAGTAATCACCTTGTCTCAGAGCATGACACTGTTTGTGCTTGTTTTGCTTTATCTGTCCATAAACACACACTGCCCAGGTGGAAATTGAGCGGTGAGGGTACACAAGAAGCCTATCAAATAACACTGACGGTTAAACTGCCTGAGTCACAACACTGGGAAGACCCAAATGGGCACTGGGAGAAAAGCCCAACAGCTGATCCCCCTGACTTCAAAAACGAGAAAGACCACTGGGAACTAAAATGTAAACTTACGGAGAGCCTACGTGAGAACCGCGAGGCTAACTTTTCCGAGCGAGGTAAGGAGACGGAGAAAACGTTTTTATCAGGGAGTAATCGGGCACTCTTTCTGCTGATTCGTGGTTTCAGTGACTGTCGGCAAGATGTCAGTGAGTCTATATGTATACAAGATGGTTCACGAATTTACAGTGTATCACGGCCACTTGATAGGTGGGCTGAGCATTTCGAGAAACGTTTCAGCTGGCCTAAGCCAGTTCATTAAACCCTGAATGAAGGGTTAGTTTTAATATTTCAGACGATTCTCCATCCGAGACCGAAGTGGCTTTGGAGGTTAAAATATTGTAACACAATAAAGTCCTAAGTCCGAACCTTCTTTTTCCAAAACTTTTCATAGATGAAAATGAGAGATTGTTGTCTGAACTGACCACACTCTTTCGTTTTATACTGGAAACTGAAGAAGTGTTTCATCACTGGTGTTTGCATACAGTCACTCCCACTTTCAAAAAAGGTACCAGGATATCACATGACAACCACGGAGATATTAGTTTTGTCTCAAACACATCCAAACTGATTGTGGGTCTCACATTGTAGTGACTTCCAAAACACAGAGAGAACCAAATGAAAAAAGAACAAGCAGTGTTCCGGTTCGGCCATGCATATACCGACCATACGTTCAGCTTGTGACAGACAATGAAGCATCGGCGGTCTAGATAGTTCTGGATATGTAGGCCACTTTGATTTGGTCGCCGGACACACTCCCGGACTGTCTCCATCGCAGGGACGTTCCAGTAATGTACACAAATTTGTTGAAGTCGTTACATGTCACTGTTAATCAAAGCGCGCATTTATGGGCAGCTATCTCGTGCGTTCTCTACATCAAGTGGCGTTCGACAGAGGTATTTGACCACCTCTTCCTTTTCAATTTTGTGATGGACCATACTCTAGAAGGAGCACTAAGAGGTCCCAAGAGTATTGGAGTGGAGTTTCTCCCACACACTTAAGTGGCTGATATTGGGTATGTGGACGACATCGTCTTGCTTAGTTCTTCTACAGAGAACGGTTAAATGCTATAACTATTCTGTATGATATGCAATTCACATCATCAAAGTGTAAAGTGTTTTCACAAGATTGGGTTGACACTGACCCTGTGTTTGTTATTACAGGCAAACAGTTGTATATGGTGCATTCACCAGCCTCCGTCATCTAGTATATCGCAATGACGCTCACTTGTCCATTACAGGGAGAATTCGCCATGCGGTTGTGCGCTTACTTTTGTTCTATGGATCCGAAACCTGGCCCATTCGTGTGGAAGATATACAGAGACTCCCAGTATAGTTAGCTAACTTGCATCAAATGGGCTAGCCATTTGGGCAGAGCAACAGCCTGTCAGCGCGTATTTTGGAAAGTGTGAAGGTTAGCGACCGATAGCTGAGATGCTGGAAATGCACAATCTTTGTTGGTTGTCATGTACTCCGTATGCCAGATGAGCGTCTGCCGTACCGCGTGTTATTCTCTGTAGACGTTGCTAGTTGCAGAATATCTCAACAGGGTTAGGCAATGACACTATTATGTGCTGTGGGCTCCTTTAACGCCCCGCTGGACAATGGTAATAGTTATCGTGTACCTGATCGGGGAGTTCACGACCATCCACACCACTGGTGGAAACACTCTGACATGGCTCTGTGTCGCAGTCAGCAACGGACCTTTGTCCGCAAACTTGTGGACTCTGATCCTTCAAAAAGCGAGATTATTTTCGTTCGTTCATTTTCTTTCTCTACCCTCCTTCGCTTTACACGTGCAAATTTGTCACTCTGCAACTTTGCAGACGGTTGTTAGGACCAATGGCAGTCCGAGCCACTGTACTTCCGGGTGCGATTCAAACCTAAAAATGATTATGATGACGTGACGAAGCCAGGCTATTGGTGGGTTTTTCGAAAATGGTTTGACTGAACCTCCAAATCGCGGTCGTCCATCGTCAGAACTGTGCATTTATGGTTGTAATCGGGCACCTACTGTAGTGAGGACGAACGATCGCACTATACTATTTACACCAATACCATTCAGTAGTTAGGTAGAAGCGTGGATTTTGACATTGAATTAGCCATAGGAAAAATACAAGAATCACTGGAGTGCAGCGTAAAATGAAATGGTTCTTGACCCATGAAAGAAGTGAGCATTGGCGTCCGTGGCAACCGTGACTTTCTGAGACCAGTGTCGTTTGGAGTTGAGTGTTCGTAGTCATGTTTAAGCGCAAAGCCCATGATTGGTCTTCCGAATATGCAAACCTTGTGCCATCCGTGTTCTTGGCTCACAACACTACTAGTAAGGGACGATTACGGGAGAAGTTGGGAGAGTATATGTAAAATTTTCAAGTCAACTGGTTAATCATAAACTGCATCTTTTGTTACAGTTTAACTGGTTTTCCTAAGCTTACGCATTCGACCGAATTCGTCGGTAACTTTATTCCGCTGTGAACTTTTGCGAAATCGTTTGATAAATTTCTATCCCTTGGAGTTGTCATCATACTTACCGTGTCTTATGGCTTGTTCGCATTTATTGTGGTTCCACACAGGCTTTAGTGTTTCTACCTATACAAGGCTCCGATGAGAGATACTATTGTTTAACTGAATCACTTTTGCCAGGCGGCCACATACGACAATTTACCAATCTGACACTCTGTTATCATTGACAGCAGTATATTAATTCGAGTAATCTTCCACTGGTTTAATTCCAGCACGGCCTGTGTTTAACAACTTCATCACTGAATGACCATCAGGTAATCGATAAAGTCCTAAGAGAAGCCATACGTGTGACTGCAAAAGACGTCTGACCGGCGAGTTAGTTCATTACGCAAACTTCCGTACAGGTCGTCAAAAGCTAAACCACAAACGCGTACACTCATTTGCACGACAGAAATGCACCCACATACATTGGGTGACAGTCATTCGCCTTGGGGAAAGTTCTCACACAGCATGTACACACTGTTCCGATAGTCTCTTCTTGTCCGTCGTGTTCGGGGCTTGTCCTTTTGTTCCTGAATGTCGCCTGTGAGTAATGCACTACTTGTGAGTAGTATACTACTCACAACGAAACTGCCTGTTATACAACACTCCTCCCCCTTCTGAGGTTCCTTGGCTCCTTTGCATTTTTCGTCGAATCCTCTCCGATCGACGCGGTGTTTCCTTTCGGATTATTGATCTTCTGGTTCGTCGCGCCGGCATCTCGTGCCACGTTGCTAACTCACTGGCG
The DNA here is from genome assembly GCA_008508345.1 of Paragonimus westermani. Lineage (NCBI taxonomy): Eukaryota > Metazoa > Platyhelminthes > Trematoda > Plagiorchiida > Troglotrematidae > Paragonimus > Paragonimus westermani. Next base: position 5,476 of record QNGE01001348.1, on the reverse strand, counting down.
TGCACTCGTTTCGTCTCGCCGTCCTTCTTGATCGTGTATACTGGGCCCCGTCTGGATATTACCGAATACGGACCTTTCCATTTAGGCAAAAGTTTTCTTGATCCTGGCCCGCTGGCACCGGTGTTCCGATGGTCTCGATATTTCACCCGTTCTCCTAGGTTGAACATTCTAGTCTTGCCGAACCGTTGCCTTGCGGATTTCTCCTTTGTGCGTGCTTGCGATGCTTTCAGATTTCGTTGGGCTCTTTCTCTTTCGGTTACCAATTCTTTAGTGGAATCAATGCACTCTGGCCATACCCCAATGTCCTGATCCACCGGAAGTCGAGGGGTTCTACCGTACATCAATTGAAATGGAGATTTCTTCGTGCTCGCCTGCACAGACGCCCGGTAGGCCAATAACACTAGTGGCAACGCAGACTCCCAGTCTCCTCCTTTGGCTGATAACCATTCTTTGACCGTTCGGTTGTTACGCTCAGTTAGGCCATTCGTTTGTGGGTGATACGGCGTCGTTCGGATGCGCTTGATTCCCAGTTGTTGCATGCGTGTTCGAAACTCATCGCTTTCGAAGCATGGTCCCTGATCCGTCAAGATCGCCTTTGGTACACCGTGGTTTGCTACAATGTGCTTCATCACCATATCTCCCACCGTAGATGCTTTCTGATCCGGAACGCCAGTCGCTTCGATCCAACGGGTAAAGTGTTCCGTCATGACCAGAACGTACTGGTTACCGCGGGCGCTCAGTGGAAATGGGCCCATAAGATCCATAGACCAGAGTTCACCGATTTCGGAGACTGGTATTGGTTGTAAGGGCTGTTGGGCTCCCCGATTGTCGCTTTTCAGTAACTGACACTGTTGGCATGCAAGCACGTAAGTTGTCACATCCTCTTTCATTTTCGGCCAATATGCTCTTTGTTGCAACAGATCGTACGTCCTAGTGCATCCGGTGTGTGCCATTTCATGGCAGTCTGCCACCACTTTCCTCCTCAGTTGTCTCGGGATGACTACCACGCACGGGTGCCCAACGCCACGCTGCCATGTCAATACGCCTGCACTGTTTAAGCCAACTCTTTTCCATTGGGATGCGATTATTTTCAGCTCCTCATCCTTAGTATTTGTGGGGATTCTCACGCCTCTTGCCAGAGCTTCAATCACTTTCCGGAGGACCTTATCTTGACGTTGTAGGCGTACTAGCGTTTGTGGGTCCTGCTCCATTATTAAGCCGTTGACTCCAACGGTCACTTTGGGGAGTTCGTCGTCTACTTGTGGTCGAGAAAGAAAATCCGCGACGCAATTGCTCAAACCAGGCACATGGTTGATCGTGAAGTCATATTCCTGTAAACGTAATGCCCATCGGGCTAATTTGCCTCTCGGGTCCCTCGCAGTCATGATCCATTCCAGGGGTTTGTGATCCGTCTCCACGTGGAACTGTTGACCCAACAGGTATGGCCTCCACTTGTCCAGTGCCCAGACGATTGCCAAACATTCCTTTTCAATAGTCGAATATTTCTGCTCCGTTGGAGTCAGGACTCTGCTGGCATACTCGATTACTCCTTCCTTTTGCTTGAGTACTGCCCCAATGCCACGGTCACTGGCATCTGTTGCTACGATGAACGTTTCTTTTGTGTTCGGTAGTTTCAACGTCAGTTGTTGCTCGTTCATCGCTTGTTGCACTCGCTTGAACGCCCTCTGGGCATCGTCGGTCCATTCAAATTTCTTGTCTTTTCGAAGGAGTTCGTACAATGGCAATGCAATGGAGTGAAAATTTTTCACGAACCGACTGTAGTACCCCGCTTGACCCAAAAATTGTCTCAGGGTTCGTTTGGAATTCGGAGCCATGGCTTCTCTAATTGTCAGTATTTTCTCCGGGAGAGGCTTGATTTCGCCTTGACCCACCTTGTGTCCCAGTAACACCACCGATGATCGTCCGAGCTGTGACTTATCAGCATTGATCCGCAGTCCTGAGTTCTTAATGCGATTCAAGACAGCATCTATATGGGCAGCATGTTCCGATTCCGTGTTGCTGTATATTACGATATCATCTCCGTATACCGCCACATTATCCAGTCGTTTTACCAGCTGAACCATCAGGCGCCGAAATGTGAAAGGTGCCCCGGATAGGCCAAACGGCATGCGCTTGAACTGATACTGTTTTTCGCCTACCGTGAATGCGGTCTTCTCACGATCTGTGGGTTTAATTGGTACTTGCCAGTATCCGGAGCGTAAGTCCAAAACTGTGAACAATTTCGCCTGCTGTAGCTTGTCAAAAATATCAGCGACGGACGGTATTGGTACGACTGTATTCTGTGTTACCTCATTCAGCCGTCTAAAATCCACACAAAAGCGGTACTTCCCGTTGGACTTCTTCACCAGGAGAACAGGCGAGTTGTACGGACTGTTGGCTTCTTCGATAACATCCTCGCTCAGCATGTTCTGTATTTGTCTCCTCAATTCCTCCTCAAGATGAACCGGTATCCTGCGGGGCCCGTGAGGTCGAAATGTTCCGGTTGTTGGTATTTCATGGGCAATCCAGTTGCAAAATCCGTACGGATCATCGTCAGTCGTAAATACTTCCGCGTATTTCTCGACCGTGGACTGGAGCAGGGGGGCTGTGCAACTGGGGGTTTTAACCTTGCGTACTTGGTTGACGCTATCCTTTCGCTGTCCTATGAGCGTCAGGGAGCCATACTTGGTTGACAACTTCTTGAGCTTCAAGTCAATCACGGCATCTGTTGCAGCGAGGAAATCGGCTCCGAGTATCGTTTGCCTGGTTTCTGGGGACACAATGAAACGGTGCTTTACGATATGGCCGCCGATACGTACCCCACATTCTTTCACACCGTCAACCAGTAGACTATGACCTCCAACCGTCTTGATCATCATGGATGTCGGTTCTAGGTTTTGCTTTTCGGCACGAGCAATCAACGAAATAGCTGCCCCTGTATCGACTAAACACTGTTCTACCTCTCCATCAACTTCAACCCTTGTATGTACGGCCCCCTTCTCAATCGCTCCCATTACTAGTTGACCCGTCCAACATAAAGAACAACCACGAAGCACTTTATTTTTAGACCTCTGAGACCGCCGGATTGGGCAATCCTTCTTCCAATGTCCTTTTTTTCTACAGATGAAGCAGCCTCCTGGTTGATCGTTCTTCCGTGGTGCTGTTTTCAGGGCAGCTACATCCGTTGCGAGTTGTTCCATTGTCTTCTGCATTACATCCAGTGTCTTCTTGTCCGTATTGCTGTTTGCATCCACTGAAGCCACGGACATTACTGCCAACTTCCGCGTCACCTTCGCCAGATCGTCAAGGTCCATCGGCCTGGCGACATGGGCAATACGGACTTGATCGCGAACCGCTATCGAGAGACTTTCAATAAACTGTTCCGTTAACAACCGTCGTCGTGATTCCGGATCCAATCCTGGCAGAACCCTGTCCAGCAAACCTTGCATATTGGCGGCAAACACGGACGGGTCCGTTCCTTGTCCAAGCCTGGCCGCCTTGAACCGCCGCATGGTCTCCTGGAGGTCGGCCGGGCTGTCAAACGCAGCCACCAGCGTCTCCTTCGCAGCAGCCCATTCCATCTTCGCCGGGCCTCTTCGCGCTGCGTCCAGCACCGCCTTCGCCCTGTCCTTCACCAGCGTCCGCAGGGCAGCCAGCTTGCCACGGTCGGTCTTAACTCCGACCACTTCGGCCACGTCCTCCAAGTCCTCCAGGAACATCCGGACGTCTCCATCTTCGGGCGGCTGTGGCCAGGGAATCTTCATCCTCACGTTCGTTGTGTCCGCAAAAGTCGCTTGGCCATCAAGTTGGTTTATTGCGCAAACTTCCGTACAGGTCATGTCAAAAACTAAACCACAAACGCGTACACTCATTTGCACGACAGAAATGCACCCACATACATTGGGTGACAGTCATTTGCCTTGGGGAAAGTTCTCACACAGCATGTACACACTGTTCCGATAGTCTCTTCTTGTCCGTCGTGTTCGGGGCTTGTCCTTTTGTTCCTGAATGTCGCCTGTGAGTAATGCACTACTTGTGAGTAGTATACTACTCACAACGAAACTGCCTGTTATACAACACTTGGACCTGCTTCGTGTGAGCCATCTTCTGACTTATCGATTCCCAAATCTACTTAAAGGTAAATCGAACTATGAATTCACTATCTCCCCCGCTGTGTTATAATGCCAACCTGTCCGTTGACACAGTTAACGATCCCTGCAACAGCCATGCAGTTTTGTTTGTCTGTTCTGTGTAAATACTTTCATGTGTCGCCCTTTTCAAGCTGGAATCTCATTACACGCGATAGAAGTTTGTAACATAAGATGAAATGTATACAGCCTAACATTTATTCTCTATCAGTCATCTAAAATTAGGTGTGATTATGTTGAGTGGCGATAGAGTTAACTTAAGATATAGACTGTAAGAATTACAGAGGATGTAGACTGTTTGGTAATCAACTATCAACCAGTCCATTAGTTCGTTGAACCACGCTAGTTCACTAGCAGAATCGCACAGGTCCTTCTGACCCCTTGTTGAGTCCGGCTGAACTCTGACAAATAACGCCTTAATTTTTCCGTGTAACAATACTTTTTCAGTAGCTTTCTAAACATGTTTACAGCTTGAAGTGTTTTTGTTAACCGGTAGCATAGAAGGTGTTCCTCATAAATTTAAGACAACAACAACAGAATGTGTCGAAGTAAAAAGCTTCTTTTGGCGTCATATCATGGGCGATATTTAGCAGTTAATGATGATTACTTATTCAGTTCACTCATAGTTTAACTCGTTAGCCCCTATTCGTGTAACATGTGTGGTCAAGGGGTCAATCTGTCCACGTCGGGTGCAAGCTGTTTCATCTTTATGAATAATTCTCCCCAACATTTGAAGATGACCTTCTTCTGGTTAACTACCTGGCATACACTTTTTCAACATTCATGGCGGACGTCCTCACACGGTCGGTACCGTCCCAATCCTTTGGGTGTTTATTGTAACGGAGAGAAGCGTATTCTTTTTCGCAAGCCTATCACAGTCATCCACCTCAGTGGCAACTTCACTACTTGCCGGTCATGTATCTCAGTATTCGGGTTGTCAGACGGACGCTGATTCGTAATGTCAGTAAGGTAGCAACCACTTTCTGCAAAACAGACGTGGTCGGAATTGAGCCATGCATATGGAAAGCTCAATTTCCGGCATTCATACACTACCAAATTACAACTAATTATGATTAGCCTGAATCGGTTATGGAAACATAATGGGATGTTGACACCGAAACATTTTAGACGCCGGGCCTCGAAAACATTGAAGACAAACTTAAAAACAACACAAGAATATATCAAGTGAGGTGGATGTTGTGCAGTTTACAGAGAGAGACTTGGACCTATATTATCGGAGTAAACAGCTCTCAGACTGGACTGAGTGCTACTGAAGAGTAAGGTGACAAATTGTAACATGCAGGCCAGCCGACTCTACTCTGGATGCC
>QNGE01001347.1:143588-173534 GCA_008508345.1 Paragonimus westermani | reverse complement strand
TTTGGGGGATCGGTGAACAAGCAGTACAGTTCGTATATGCACATGTTAAGAGAGGTTTGGTATTGTAAAGTTTAAACTTGATGAAATCGGATAGAAATGATACATTTTAAAGTAAGCAGTCGAAAACTAATAGCAATGCGGAAAAATCAGCGTACCTCATTCTGTATATGATCTTAATCGACGAACGTTTGGATCGCCGATTGAATGAGATTGGACGGAATTAAACCTGCAATAAAATGTGCCACAGATAGATGAATGAAGGTAGACCAACATACACTGCAACGCAAGTAATGGGGAAAGCTCAAAACAAACCGGCGTAAAACGGAGGATGTTGTAAGCTAGCATACTAGTAGATGTGAATCGGCCACAAAAATAGCACACCGTCAAGCAGCAACACATATGTTTCTACACTACATATATGAAAAACTGGTCTATGACGTGATAGTCCCTCAAGCTAAAGTCGCCAGCCTGCGTGAGAACGATGGCAACGAATATGCTCCGTGTGAATGCAGGCTTGAAACAGATTTATCACTTGGATATTCAGTTGATTCATGATATTTGGGAGCTATCAGCTGAGGACAGCATCTAATCGGTTTCCGGAAACCATTAATTACAACTTATCACAAAAAGAGGCAGAAGCCTTTGTTGGCTTACTTTATACTTGTAGTACCTACAAAAATAATTGTTCCGTCAATTTCCTCTAGAATGCTAAACCTGAAACAACCACTAAGTGTATCACTACTCGGAAGAAATGCTTCCTGATGTGACTGGAGCTGCGAAATAATAACAAAAAAATAACCAAAGAGAAGGATCACTGCCAATCTGAGCCATTTTGGAAATACATACTGTAGAAAAGAACATACAGTTAGACTATACACTATCCAATGGTACGCACTCGTGACTCTTAAAAGCCAATGCAAAGGTGAATGCTGTGTACCAAGCGATCTTCACATATTCGACATAAAATGTCGGATGGCTGTGAGCTCTACGAAGAAGTGTCCCTACTAAGCTGCTACGAGATATGATTGCAGCTTGTCAGGCGATGTGATAAGAAAATTGATGGATGGTCGGCAGTATAAGAAGTGCCCCATAGTAAGAGAAGACATTTTACCAGTACTCCGGCAGCGAGATCGCTCTGAAAGAAAAGAACTGTCTTATATGCAACACATCGTAGAAATTGTCGTAAGTATTCTGAAGGGAATCACATAGATATACTTTCGTTGCGCTGGAGAGTTTTCCAGTGAAAGATCAGTCAAAAAGCATTATTTCGTCATCTGATAGAAAGAGGAAAAAGCTGTTTGGCTGCTCTCTATCTAAAATAGGGAACTAGATGTAGAACACTTCAGAGAAGGAAACCAGTTTCAACTAACTTCAATAAGAAAGTGATCGATATCACGAGTAACATTCCTCGAGTGTACAGCTGTCAATGTACGTCAACGCACAGGTGTGTTAACACACCTAACAATCGCTACTCGGCAAGACACTCCAGATGTCACAGTTATGAATGCTTGGATTTATTACGAAGAAACCGTGGACACAGCCATTAACTTGTTTGAACTGTCATTAGTGCGGAAAACGATTCATCAATCCGAGCACCACTACTTTTACAATCCAGTATAGTACGTCTCACATAAAAGGGTAAAAGACCAGACTACGGACTGTGTTGGGATCACCTTCGATGTCGGGAGTGCGTTTCCCTTCGTAAACGAAAAACTGGAAAACTCCGATGGAATGAATGTGGTCTGAAGTTTTAAGAAAATGGTACAAGTGATATTTCCAAGCCAGATCTGAAAAACATCATATATCATAACGTCGGACGCAACATAGTGTCTAAATGGTCCATTATCGGTACATCACTTCCGTACGTTGAATCAGCATGGCGGTGAACGATGAGAGCACCTTTAGAAGGATATTCAAGTTGGAGTACCAAATATTTGAAGACTATATTGAAGATTTCAACGGGAAACCTGTACAAGCTTTTTCAGTAACACTTCACAGACAGCTGCAAGTGCTAAGAAGCATAGAGGAGTAGACATGCCGCCAGACTGCCCGTATGGAAGTGCGATGTACAAATGCGTACACTGTACACGGCGAACGAAGCCTTTCAAACGATAATGTTTATCTAATCAAATGTTACGATAAATAGTAGTTTTGCAGATTACAGATGTCAGGCCTCCTGGGTCATCCATTATCGCACCGATGGATATCAAATCGAGAAGACAAACCTGGTGCAGTCACACGAATCTCAGGTTGGTGAGCCGAATATTTATCCTAGGAATAGACGTCTGGCTGCTGTTGCTAAACTGCATGTGAGATGAGCCATTTTGAGAGTGCTCGTGAAATGAATACGTATGTGAACAGGAAGTATGGGATTAGAATGCGTCGGCATGATTTATTTAATCTACGCACAAGGCACAGCAAATTAGATGATCGTAACGAAATTACGAAGTTGCGAGATTTACTGAAAGTGGAAGGCAGCTATAGGTTTCTAGTGCGAGAGAAAGTGTTAAGGTTCGTGATGTTTGCATCGAAAGGTACATCCCAACTGTGTCCGAGGTATGGAGATGTCATTCTACAGAATGCAACTGATCAGTTAAACTGTGGCAGTTTTACACTATGGCATGCTATGTTGGTAGACGTAACTGGAGTTGGGGTAACGTTCTTTCAAGAACTTATGCCGAACGAAACTACTGCGAGTTATAGGATAATTTCTGAAAACCTGCTTAAAATGTTGCCTTCCACGTCTGCTGTTCGCAACTTCATTGTTGATCATTCAGCAGCACAGATGAGGGCAATAGGTGAAGTCTATCCACACTGTGCCATCGTATTCCGCCGGTCTCATGTACTGCATGATGTGTATCGCAGTTTTACTCGTAGCTGCATGATGAATCCGCACCATCTCCACTGTTGTAGGTTACATTCATTGGGATAACAATGTTCAGCTATTACCGTTAGGAACGCCGCTCAGCCAGTCTAACGCTTGTTCGATTTCTGAAGGTCGAACGGAATTTTCCGTCGACGCACTCTTTCTCTCTGGTGGTTGCTGTGCGTTTGTGCTCAGGGTGCTCTCGTGTCCAACTCCCTAATACCCCTTAATTGTTACGTTCAAGTCCGTTGTGAACAGTGATTAAATCAATAAATAAAGTTCGTTTGCAGATTCATCGTCTTCTCCCTGCGACTACCGATTGACGGTAACATAAGGCTAGAGAAACTCTGGGCGTACGAATTCAGGAATTAGTACTACAGGACCGCAGGAACAAAAACAACTTCACTAGACTCAGGTGCAAAAAGTCATAGCAGTCATGGTTTCGAAAGTTCTTCTAGAGATGATGCAGTATTGTTTCCTTCCATTCAGTAAACAGGATTAGAGCGCTTTTATAGTAACTATAATCACAAGAAAATCTAATATTATTTCGTTGCTTTTTTTTAACAGCAGTTGAGTTAGAACGATCAATAATGTGCGTCACTAATGCGTAGTTCCAGTGGTATTGATGGGTTAGTCCATCTCTCTTGCAGTAACGAACACACTCACGGGGCGCTGAGTAGCCGACATACTCCTAACAGTTTCCAACCAGAGGCTGGGTGGGTCAGCAGGACTGGACGTATATCTACCCTTTCTAATTCGTCAGTGGATGCTTTCATTACCGTTTGCTAACGTGTCCCCTACAGAAACATGGTCTGCTGCCCCTATCGCGCGTGCCTCCTTCCCCCTGAGATGGTTTCCTCTCCGCCCCCTCTAGTCAACCCTGTGCAGCCTGTGAGCCAATCAGGTGTCTCCCCGAATTGCTGGTCTTTATTGTTTTCCACTTGCAATAAATGTGCAGTACACGTCGGGAGGACGCCTTCTCCCGAACTGAAAGCATGAGCGCAATTGTTGTTGATTTGTCAGTTCTATTTCAGGAACGTTTCGGGGATGTTTGGTCTCCATGGCAGCTCACAAATGTGGATGCAGTTGGAACGGAGGTTGGGCGCTTCGAAGTTCGATCGGGGTCTTCGTACGGCATCCGATCCTCCGAACCCGCTTTCGGTGATCATAAGTGAAGGGTGTATGCATGCGTACGTAGGGCACATGTATTGCGCTCATCCGCCGGTGTTCGAGAGGAGGCCAGCGGTCAAACGGAATGCTCAGCTTGTTTCAAAGTGAATCGGAGCATGGACGGCGAATTTCGGGTAACGAAATTCTTTATGTTGTACAATCATCCGTGCGACGTGATTGCTGCGAAATACGAGGCGTCGCCTCACCGAGAAAGAAATCTGAGAAATTCGACCGTGACTGCTCAACGGCACCGTGTCTTTCAACATCACGCAATACATCCGGGAGCACCTCGACAAGAAGACAACGACGAAGGATGCATGCAACCTTCGAGCACGTTTGCTCGCTGAGAGAAACACCGTTGGCTACCAAGGTCGTTTGTACGCCCAACTGAACAAAACTGGTAAGTTTTACTATAACGTAGATGATGACAACCGATTGACACATTTTGTTCATGAGTAAGGAACAGATAGAATTCTGTCGGCGCTACCCCGAGGTTATCGGTATAGATGCCACTTGCAAGAGTTGTAAGGAGCGATACAGTTTGTTTTGTTGTTGTAGATGGAAGCAGTGTGGGCTTACCGGTGTGCTTCGGTTGGCTTGCAAATGAAACTACGGTAGCCATCGCCATGTTTCTCTGTCAATTCCTACTCTTCGTGGGACTGGTGGACGCAAGGACGATGATCATGGACGACAGCGCGGCCATTCAAGGGGCCGTTACGCAAGAAATGCCGCACGCCCATCAACTACTGTGCCGAGTGCACATTTTGCGGAACGTGCGCGACAGAACTTCCAACGGCACTGTGAAGAAGTGGTTCCTGGTAGCCATGTTGACACGTAACCGCTGGAGGTACGCCGCAGCCCCAAAATCCCTACATTCGGCCGGTGAGACAACTTCGCAGGGGTGACGCATCACTCCATTAAACGGCACAACTTGAACGCCCAGATATGAATCTGGCAGGCCATAGAGTGCACCAAAGCCATTTTTGACCATATAATCAAAGACCGCCAGGCGCAGCTCATGTATGCCTGCCGCTCATACCCGCACATCAGTAATCGTGCAGATTACGTAGGGTTGAGTTGTCGTTTGGTCCCTAAGGCGGTACAGCTGATGTCGGAAAACGTAGCCGACGGAAGTCACTTGACCTTCAACGCATCTCACGCGGGGATTTGCGTGATGGACGGCAATCGTACGTACAACGTTAGTCATGCAACGTGGGCTTGTGAGTGCCCCTTTTCAGTGGAGTACCTTCTACCGTGCAGGCAATCCCTGCATGTGTATCAAACTATCGGCAGAAATCTGGAAGAATTCCCTCTCGTTCCTCGATGGACCAGAAGCTTCAATGGAATTCTGGACATCTCCGCTGCCAACTACGAAGCTCCCAGGAAAACCCTCGTCAGATCCTCCGGGCTAGCAGCATTCACCGAACTGGGAATGATGGCGAGAAGATAGCTGGATGACACGACGTTCAACCAGCTTCTGGAGGAGCTTCGAGAATTTCTGCGCAACTGTGGCCGTAGCCGATTGCCGCCTTAATTCTACCCGGTTGCAAGTTCATCTGTGGACACGAACAACGTTTCCATTGTCACCTTGGACCTCCCGGACAGTCCATGTGAGGAGGAAACGCTACCTGCAATCGCACTGCAACTGACAGCTTCTACACCGGCACCGACCACCGCAAATGATTTTCGGGACGTTCGTTTCAGTACCCTCCGGCACCGGAAAGTCCAAGGACGAACATAGTTGCGTCTGTTACGATGAAAGAACCGCACCCGGGACCCAGCACAGCAGAAGTCAGTGCGGATATTTGCGATGAATGTGGGCAGAGGGAATTACCGGCAGAGGACCAAAGCATAGACAATTGGATAAAATGCCAATTCTGTCCGCAATGGTATCACTAGGATTGTGTGTTCACTCCATTCTTCAACGAAGGACTCTGCTACACACTGTTCCAGCAATATTTCGAAGCGAGCACCAGCAGGTGAGTTCTACTTTTGTTTTCTTATAGCATACATTGTGGATCCGAATCGTCCTGAGTGGATCAAAAATTGCGGTTATGTTGAATAAAGTTCTCTAACGAATTTCAATTTTATATCCACCGCAAAATCCAACCCCTCCTCATCGTGGTGCGGTGGTGAAACCAGAATAAAAACTGGGCTAACGGGCCACTGGTGAACAGTAATACTGTCATATTTGTTGTGCGAACGAGCCTACAGACGGCACATTTTTTCCTTCAAATTCTAGAGAGAAAACCGGGCTAAACGCAACGAAAACGGATGAAGATGAACGTTCAGGTGGAACGGAAGAAAAAGAGGCCGAACATTAACGAAGAAAAGAAGTCATCTCAGACGAGTGGAGACGTTAAATGAAAAGAAACTCAGCCGCTTGTACACAATAAACTGCAAATAAAAGTTCACAATGACATTCTTTGTCGTATTCATTAAGAAAAGGGGTACCCTTATGGAACATAAACTTGGTTCGATTGCGTCTATGCGGTTTCTGGTGGCAAATGGTGCAAACATTGGTAATCGACTAGTGAGGTGAATACGAACGAATTGGAACATAAACTGAACAAGTGAACTTGGTGCGATTGCGTCTATTCAGAATTCGGTTGTTCATTGTGTGGGACATTGCGTGGGGATTAGCCAGCCCCCTAGTAGCACGACCGTCCCCTTGTTGGAACTGATCCAACAAAATACAACCCTGTCAGTTAGCACTATCGACAATCGATCGACAGTGAAAAGCCAAGTCTCAGCGCGTTGACTTCGTATATTATTACCGACCCTGGAAAATAGAGAGTACAGAGAGGCGCGTCAAGCTAGCGAGGCACGGAGCGAGTTGTCTGTTAGCCCCGGGACGGATGTTACAAAATGGGTAGCTTGACTAAAACAAAAGTAGGTACAATATCAAAATCATAGAAAATGTACAGATGAATGCGGCTATCAAAATATCATTTATTATAGTCGCTACACCCTAATGTTCCCCGAGTAATCCCTGAGTCTTCTAACCAGACACTTTGGCAACTTCTCGTGGAACGGTGGAAAAAAATGCGCGCAGTCCCATTAAGCGATTTTATCATAGGCCACCCATTATCTATTTCCCTACGGAGCTCAGTAGCGTTAAACGTAAATCTAACCTCGCACAATAACGACGACGCAATGTTCCAATTCACGAGAAACGATGTAGAATGCACACAGATGATCATAAGTTATATTAAGCGCAATTTTTACAGCAATATTCGTATAACTTTGACGAGTACATGATTAGAATCATAGTGCAAAGATGTCGGTAACGAGATGGTCAGCTTCTTTCGTTGCCCACAATCTCGCCTTCTGAATCCACCTTTGAATGGTTCCCTCAACGTCCGCGTGCGATACGCCAAAGTAAGACTTCTTCATGATGGATTCTACATTTAACAAGTGATGAGTTTTGGTGATCGAACATACCAACGATGGCAGCGGCCAACGGTGAAACGACCGTTTCAGGTGACAACGATGGGATTTTGCAATCGGCTCTTCACGTCGGCTTGTCGCATTGTTTATACAGGTGTTCAGGTAGACCAGATGCGCCTGCCCAATAAATGTCTTGCCGCCGACGTGCGATGCGAATGTACACACTCCCCCACCCTACGCCATAAAAAAATAGGGCAGCATTGATTACCGTATGCCAAGTAATCGATTGACACCTTTTTATTTGGTGTCAATAAACTGATAACTAGACAAACAGTGAGCAGCGCAGTACGAAATGGGTTGGCATTATCACATGGTCTAACTACTTAGCTCCGTCCCTCTTCAAGATATGGGTAACGATGTGATTGACTCACATAACCAAAAACATGCATTCCAACCTCCAGATCTCTCACCTGCAGACAGCTATGACCAAAGACCGCAACACGTTTGACAATCCCAATCTCAAGGTACCATGGGTCAACCACTAATTCGCTTGACCATTGAATCAGCAATTAATCGCCGACTGTGGGAACTCCTACACGGGACGCGTAGCACAATCCTATTCGTAGACCGAAACCCTCCGTGCAATGGTTGAGTTACTCGTGGATTCAATCGACGAAACTGTTACAATTTTGTGGCATGTATCACTTCTTGAAACCGTTTGATTCTCCATGTGGAATTTTTTTGTTTTAATATATGAAAGGAAAAAACAAGACGTGCGAAAGTTCAATGGTTTGTGGACGCAAGAAAGACCCTGGAGTGTCAAGTTAGATGAACTGATCCATCATCTTTACCAGACGATATACGGACCTCTGTCACTGTATTGATTAATCAGCGTGAATTGACGTTTATCAAGAAAGCAAGTGAACGCCAAAATAGAAAGTTTGACAAGCTTATCGAAAGATTAAATTATGTTCCTTCTGTTTCACATTCGGTAACACAGAGACACTCAGAAAGCGTAATTGTGAATCTCTCATCGCGACCACTCAATATGAACGAGATAAGCCTCCTTAAAAAATAGGACGCTGAAGCTTCTGAGAGTTTCAAAATTCAAAGGGTGCAGATCAATAATTTCAAGTCAAAACTCGTACGTGACATTTCCTAGGCCCTCGACTAGCTTGACAGCCGCACGCTAAACACGCTAAACAGTTAATATGTCTTCCTTCAGGCCGCTATACACAACCTGGTTCACATACTACATGAGCGGCCATACATAAATCCTGTGAAGTGTTTGGAACGCTCTCTCGTCCATGCAGGAGAAAGTGCGTCTAACCATCCTAAGGATGACAAATTCCTTTATTGCCGCCACCTCATGGTGACGCGCGAAGGGTAGGTTAGACGACAACTACACCTATCTTCAGATAAATTTTCAAAGTATCCTCCGTGCTGAACGCACTGTGGGTCACGAAGGCATTGCCAGAATCTCCACCGAGTGACTGTGCGCATATCTATTGTCAATTAGTGGGGGACTCCAATCGTTCGACCAGCGCTTAATCTCGTCAGGATCAACCTGTAGCGCACAGGGATCAGTGGCATTCCAGATTTTTAGGCCGTCGGCGTTGCTGAAAATATTGCCCGAGAGGTCGTTGATGTAAATGAGGAACAGCAGAGGACCTAGCACTGACACTTGAGGGCCCCTCGTAGGAATCCAGGAGGGAAGCGAAAGGTCTGATCTGGTTTTACCTCCAAAAGTTCTATCCTCCGCAATAGGGACAATCCAGCGAAGAACCTCTCCTTGAATACTATAGGCTTTCAGCAGCAGTTGATAAAAATTTCACGAAGTTGCTAAGTTACATCAATTCACAAAATTAATGGTCGAGCACAATGGAATTCAGTCTCCTAAATTTGATACATCTTATCGGTAAATTCTGAGCCTCACAAACCAGGGCAACCTGAGTTTCCTTCTAACAGCAAATTGTTTTCATGGTCATGAAGATCAAACTCCCTATGAAGCTGCAAGTGTAAAATACTAGGATAACTGTTCTTTGTCATTGCACTATGTGCTCAATTTATGTACGCAAGTGGTAGTTTTCTGGATGTATTTGGCATGAACATTCAGTCAGTGATACGAAAATTTTGAACTTTCCGCCGTAGAGTTAATCCGAAAGTGAAATCATATTCGGTGCAAACGCTTAGTAAACATTTCTAAGAAACCTCATTGAGACCCAAAAAGACACCTGTGTGACCAACGAAAAGCGCTCATAAAACGGCGATGTTGCCTGTTTGCACTATGGGTATGTATCTGGTTAATTTAACCTAAACAAACAGCGATGCTACGGCTGAACGCTATTAAAGGGACTTGTATAATAGACCATACCAGAGGGGACTCACTGCTATATAGTCGAATGAAACAAAGACGACTAGTTGCGAATAGAAAAAATGAGTAAACAAGGAGTATATTGTCGGCACGCGAGGTTGACTTGGGAGCGGGCGAATAACAAGACGAAACGTTAATACAGCGGGGCGTCAAGCGGACACACCGCTGAGTCGTACGTTCGAGTGCGCGGGGTACTTGTTGGTATCCACACCCGTTCAAATAAACGCTTAAGCACACACACAAGTTAGAAGCAAAGGAACACGAATGGCAACAACACGAATGGCTCTTACATAGTTGGCAATTAACAAATCGGGTCGCCACACCGCTCAAAAGCTTCATTGCTTAAGCGGCCACAACCACGGGTGTTCAGCCTATTTGTCTCACCCAACGAACGTAGTCAATAAACACCATGTACCTCAACATCTATAACTGCCCCATCCACTCGACTGAAGAACATGCTCATGCGACAATGGTCTTTGTTGAAGTAGACGTCAAGGTCGACAGCCTCACGACAATCGCGTCTGTCAGTTCTTTGCACCTTGAGTTATCGCAATCGTTGTTGATTCCAGACGCATGGTGGTTATCCGAGCAAAACAATCTACTCACAAAGTCAATCGATAGGCAGGATCGAGGATAGTCGCGTCTGGGAGCATCGAGCGCCTACAAACTCTGAGTCAGCCGTCCGACCCATTCCGATCGAACGGGGACGACGATCGTACTGGGGAGATTTTATTAATAAGGTGTTGACAAAAAAGAACGTCAGTATAAACTGAAGAGAATGTAACAACAAACCATTTCTGGTCCAAGATACAAACGTCGCATCTCGTTCAGATCCCATGTATCACCATCATAAAAGGCAGCAATAAATCGCCGGTTCACACTGACGTTCAACTGCTACACTCCTGGTGCTGTAATTATTAGACAGTTCACCGTGAACCCTAACCTGAGCTGAAGTATGGGAATAAAGCGCCGACAGTAGGCACTCATGCTTAGTTGGCGCACCCCTGCGTCTGGGCGATCTTAAAGGTGTGGATCGGTTCACCGAATCGAACGCACCCCTATAATCGGGGAATACGGCAATGTTGCTCGGCTATGTACCTGACGATGATCCATAGTTCGACGAAAATAAAAGTGCGATCTCTACATCCCCGCCCAGGACGAAACCCTGCCTGTTCTTCCCAAATGTCTGCAATGAATCGACAAAATATGATAATGCCAGAACCCTAGAAAGGACTGGGTCAAACTAATGCCCCGTATGGTTTTCTCAAGAGCCCCGAAATCCATTCTTGAATATGGAGACTATTATCGAATTATCACAACACGTACGGATGATGAAAAACCAACCTAATTCGATTTCATGCTTAGTTGGCGCACCCCTGCGTCTGGGCGATCTTAAAGGTGTGGATCGGTTCACCGAATCGAACGCACCCCTATAATCGGGGAATACGGCAATGTTGATCGGCTATGTACCTGACGATGATCCATAGTTCGACGAAAATAAAAGTGCGATCTCTACATCCCCGCCCAGGACGAAACCCTGCCTGTTCTTCCCAAATGTCTGCAATGAATCGACAAAATATGATAATGCCAGAACCCTAGAAAGGACTGGGTCAAACTAATGCCCCGTATGGTTTTCTCAAGAGCCCCGAAATCCATTCTTGAATATGGAGACTATTATCGAATTATCACAACACGTACGGATGATGAAAAACCAACCTAATTCGATTTTCAACGAAAAGTTGTCTGAAACGTCGCAGCTAACCACGCGATCTCTAGCATCAACAGATAACCGAACTATCTCAGACAGGTCGGACCGTTCCTTAAGGTTTTAAACCCACCTGTCTAGTCGTCGTGATAACTTACAGGTGTCTGAGTCATACACAGTCTCACTAACGCAACTAGGGACTGTATTTCGCTTCATTTACCTGAACGGTGCTACCCCGTCAGCATGAACGGTTGCAGACGAGGTGTCCACGAGTATGGCAAAAGTACGCGGAACATTCGTAAACCCACGTTGTTTGTGTTGTCGCAACGACACACAGTTGTCGATTGAACACATAGTGTACGAGAGGTTTGCACGTTTGGCCTCCTTCACATATCAGAAACCTGACCCGTTCGTGAGGAAGACGCATACAGACTCCCGGTGCTTGATCACTGTGGCCTTTGCCACAGTCTCCATCAAATGAGTCATCCGTGTGTCCACCGGCGCGTACCTACGGAATGAGCCATTTTGCGACCGATGGCCGGGGTCATGAAACTGTACAGCTTCTGCTAGTAGGACACGTACTTTATATGTTCAGTGTGGCTGCCGATGATCGGAAGGAACAGCAAGGCTGCCAGGCCATAAAGTGCCCCACTGCGCGACGTCAGTTGGCGCCGTTTGCAGAGTTCAAGACCATCCACACCACTAGTTTGAACAAGCTCTCCCACTTCCCTCCTATGAGAACCGACTGAACAGGAAAATCAATAAAATAGTACATGTCCGACAAATGTCAAGTATGCACAGCCTTAGACTGCTCGGCGTTGACTTCAAGTTTATTCGACGGAGACCATTGGAGCAAGATAATCAGACCACTTTGCAGTATACAGTGTGTATTGGGTGTAAAAAGTGGTCGCCAAATCTTGAGAAATCCACAAGCGGTAGCAGTGGAGATCAAATCGAGCGGGAAAGATCACTGATGAGGATTAGGGACAGAGGCAAACCGAGAATGGAACCCTGAGGCACATCACTGAAACTGCCTTGGCAGCTACAGTACGCACAGTTGGCGTGTACGCGACAGTGTCAACTAACAAAATACGATTCCATGCACTCCATGGTGTTGAAGCTTGTCAGTCAGAACCGAGCAGTTCACCCGATCAAACGTGTGAGCGAAGCCAAAGTAAACAACATCAACGCCAATACTCTGGTTCGCTGAATTCGTGCACCGGTCAGTGTCCATCAGCAGATTCGTCGTACAAGGAACCTTTCCAAAACTCTATTGAACACGTCGCAAATGGATACGTAGTATACTTGGGGCGAGTCGACCACGAGCGCCTCCAAAAGTTTGACAAGCAGAACGTCATAGCGACTGGATGGCAATCACCAGGCTGACTGCGCTTGATATCCTTGCAGACAGGGGTAACGGTGGCAAACTTCCAACTTCTGGGTATCAGGCCACTTGAGAATGACTGCATGAATAACAGTCTAGGTAGATTAGCAAACATCTCGACAACTCCATGCAATGCTCTAAGCGAGATAGTCGGGATCGGGAGAGCTATCGGCAGTGTGCAGAAGCTTTCAAGTACTAACTGTGGATGAGGTATCTGCTGTGTTATTGCCGTCTAGCAGACCGGCGGTTTGAATCCGATGACTAGGCGTCTCGGCGGATATGTATCCAAATTCTGCTTTGAGTCCGACGACGGCCATCTCCAGAGACAACCACGAGGAAGTTTTCACAATTTCGGGTTCCACCTAAGCTCGAGGCAAAATGATCGGAAGACGTAACGTACAAGCCGACCGTTCTCACCTGGTCACCCGTTAAACTCAGAAACAAAGTTTGGGCCTCTACGAGGCCCGTAACACTCAAGAACCAACTTTGAGGTAGCGTGGATATCCCAGGGGACAGCGTTCTTCCGAGACAGGGGTTACAGCAACAACCCTGTAAAAGTAACCAGCACAAACAAGCATGAGCCTATTAGGTGCTAGTCGCATACAAAAGTATGAACACAGATAGTCAATTAAAAACGCAGTTGCTCAGTCGCTCACTATAAGCAATCCCAATCTCACCGTAAACAGCAACACACCTGGGTGGAGCAGAAGCACCAAGGGTCCGAGACGCGCGCACTAGAAGTGTACTGCTAGGTTTAATAGGATCAAACAAGTGGTGTTCACTCTGTGCAAGAACAATTGGTGTGGACTTTGTATAAAACTAATGAACATGTGAAAGTATATAGAACACCCTACAGAGCTCTCCCCTAGAGCGTTAGAAGGATGGAAGCGCCCAACAGCAAAGAGGAAATGGTGAGCACAACGCTCGTTTAAAACTGTTGGCCATCCGGCTGTTCGGCCTGAACGAATGTGGGGGAGGTCGATGAAGTTTTTCAGTTTTGGCATTCGTGCTGATGACTCGTACACAGTTTCGTGTTCCTGTTTTCGTAACCAATCGTTTTTTGTTTTGGTTTGTTCAAGCAATGGATTCTTTGGACATGTTCGTTTGGCGAATTTTTGATCAACCTGTTTAGTAGCGTGCGTTTGCTCCTGTAGGTTTCCCACCCACTTGAAGTGATCTGTGGATCACTTTTGTTTTTGCAGCATGCATTCGCGTAGGTATCTCCTGCTTTCGAACGACTTTTGTCGTGAACAACATGTGGAACTAACACACGTGGGAATTGACAAGGAATAGTATTTGAAGCAGCTGTTTTACCGGCTGATTTTTGTGTTTGATTAGTTTGATTTACATACGAACCGGATGATTTTTCTGCGCCGCGACAGAACGTTGATGGTCTAAATATCGAGTAGTTACTGCTCCAATAATGTTCATCCAGGTGAGCGGCAGGCAACTTGAGTTGACCAATTACTGTATACTGTTTTGCATGAACTCCACGCGACCACAATCTAGTTGGGAACGATGCAACACAGTGAGCAGAATTAAATTCGAAAGATTCTGGGTGATACAGTGAAGCATGATTCTCTTGTTCACCCCGTTTCATCCATACAGAATTTGGAAACAGCAGTTTGACAGTGTCATTTTCAACCATTACAGGGAACAGTCTTTCGTCGACCAGTATCCACCTGGTATTCAGCAAGAAATAGCAAACAGTACAAACATTGCGCAGACAAGGAAGGTAAAAACGTTGTCATACCTGTTTTATCGTCAGATAAGTTGTATTCTTTCTGGAGGACAATGACAACTTTGTATAGTACACTTCCACTTTGACGATATCTTTGAAACACCGCAAAATGAAGCGCTTTCTGGTTATGAGGTGACGTATTTTGGCTATAAAGTGGCGAAAAATGCGTTTATTAGACGTGCTGTAGGATAACGCCGATAATGGATTGTTCTCGCGAACATGATGAAAAATTCTTCATACCCAAAGCAGCGCTTTGGGCACCTATTCGAAGTATTCCAATTTTCTCAGTAACACTGCTATTTTTACAGTTGAGGAGCTAAAGGTACTTTGTCTGTACTTTTCATTTTAACTTTTCTAGCAATATTTGATAAACAAGGATCCGTACCATAATGGCCGGTCCCCTCTCCGGAATCACCTTCGAGCCCACTACCTACGAAATCCGTGACAGCCTACAGGCCTGCTCAGTCTGTGTCTAACACTTGGTCAATCTTTTGCACGGAAAATTTGCAAATGTTAGCCGTAATTGAATATTCGTGACTACTATAATAATAATTATAGTATATTTCTCGACGCAGCTATAAGAAACACTCTCAGAAGAGCGTGATCAACGCGATGATTTTTAGCACATACATAATTGAACACCAAATTTGAAAATTGTACAACGAGTCAGCTATGTAAGTAGAGCAACAAAACAGACAAAACCAGACATTATATGAAAGGAAAATTCAAGTTCAAGCAGGAAACTTCGAGCTTCATGGTTCTGAGAAGATAGTGCTTAAGGTCTGTACGAATCGATAAAATAATTGATTTGTTACATCAATTTGGACTCCACAAGGTGGTCGCTGGCCTGATGCTCATGGTCGTGCCGAAAAACGGTGGTTGGAGGATGGAGAGAATGTATTGGCGAGGAATTTGACCATTATTACATGTAGACAGTTCCGAAAAAAGCGCAGAAATTTTTTACATGATGTGGGCGAGGTGGGGACGCGTATACTTTCGCGGTGAACGCATGGACTTCTCCACCGGACGTCAATCTTTGCTCAAATTCCTAAGAATTTCGGGGAGCTCGCGATATGCACAACCACTGCGGAATTTTAA
Organism: Paragonimus westermani; assembly: GCA_008508345.1. Classification (NCBI taxonomy): domain Eukaryota; kingdom Metazoa; phylum Platyhelminthes; class Trematoda; order Plagiorchiida; family Troglotrematidae; genus Paragonimus; species Paragonimus westermani. The sequence continues at coordinate 157,806 of QNGE01001347.1, read as the reverse complement.
GTGTCCGGGCGGAGTGGGATGTTTTCTCGCACGGTATGTATCAGTGAAACCAAAGATGGAGAGAGGAATTATGCGACAAACGGGATAACGTGAAACTAACTGTGTGAGCTATGACGAACAATGGAGCATTTGATATTCTGACATAACCTACTATGTGACGTTGATAGCATTGTGTTGATTGATGAAATATATACCACATGCGAACAGCTGCTATTGAATAACGCGAAAGGAGATCGATTATAAGCTATTCCTAGTGTACGATTATTGCCGAATTTAGATGTCTATTATCTTTGTACAGGCGGTATATAGAATGAGAACAATGTTTGACAACACTGAGAGGTTTTCGGGTGGTCTGTCAGGGGAGGAAAAGGAGGAATTGCGACTCGAGGTTATTATGCGTCATGTGACGCTTTTAGCGTGCCCAGCTTTTGCATGGTGGTTTACAACTCAGACACAGAAGCTATCAACAAGTATGGGGTAAGAGTGTGCCAGGATGTTTGTGTTGTTGCTAACACCTATACGTGTTGACTCTAGACATGTTATCCTGTTCGTTGGCAAGTCTGAAAGGACAAGGTCTATCCTGAAAGCGGTAGTTTTGATCGGTTCGAGAGGTGCATGACTTAACATCGCGCAAAACAGGGGGGTTTTCGTCAGATGTTGTTAGATCCGTTTTCGAAGATAACGTCCTCAGACAAGTAGAGCTTGAAAATGGACATGACGTTCGTCATTGTTAGGAAAGTTTCTAAGTTTCGTTTGAATTGGTGTATATTCTTACTGGACCTAATTGCATACGGGAGTGTGTTCCAAATGTAGGAATATTTTACTAGGAAAAAATTTGAACGCAGTTTTTTCCGAGATTTAAGAGCTGCCAAAGTGAAGTCCTTGTTTCTGATGTTATACTTTGACCTGTGTTGTAAGCTAGTCGCGAAGCTGACGGTGAATTTACTGCCATAGACCAAACTATACATGAGTGAAAGGTTGAGCTTGAGTCGCCGTAACCAGAGAGGATCGAGTACAAGCGTCCGGCAGCGTTCTCTGTAGCTCAGAGAAGATGGATAACCCAATAAGCTTTTCGTGAATGCACGTTGGAGGCTTTCCAGAGTTAGCCTATCAGACTTGCGCAGGTGGCCATATATGAACGTGCAGTACTCAAACTGGGGTCGTACGCATAGTTTATGAAGGTGCAACCGTGCAGCAGGTAGGAAGAATGAGTGTTTAATGTAACCTATCGTCCGTCTGGTTTTAGCGACTAGGAAAGATATATGTTCTGCGAAGTTGAATGAGTTTGAGTAGCGCAATCCCAGGTCACGTACTGAGTTGGCGGTTAATATGCTGTGACCGTCCAGCTTTATAGAGCCATCTGGTACGTGACAACCATGCACAACGATAGTGGATTTATTGGCTGAAAATTTCATCAGCCAAGTTTGACACCAAATCTCCAATGACATGAGGTCATTCCGTATATTTTCTAAACATGCATTATGATTGCCAGGAGGGAAGCTGTATACAAGTTTGATATCGTCAGCGAATAGGAATAGCTTGCCATGCTTGATAACTTGACATATATCGTTTATATATATGAGAAAGAGTAACGGTCCCAGAACGCTTCCTTGTATCACACCGCTAGTAACTGGTCTGGGCGTTGAGCTATTGTCTCCTATTTTCACTGTTTGTGTGCGGCCTGTAAGGTATGACGAAAACCAGCTAAGCAGTGGATCACGTATACCAAGGGATGCTATTTTGAGCAGGAGACGCTTATGAGGCACACGATCGAAAGCCTTCGCCATGTCCAACAGTATAATGATAATCGCCTCACCGGCGTCAGTAGATTCTGTCACATGGTTAAGAAACTCTAGCTGGCATGTCATGCAAGAACGCTTGTTGAGAAACCCATGCTGGGAGTGGTTTATAAGGTTTCGTGATAACAAGAATTCGACCATGCGACATTTTATTATCCTTTCCAACACCCTAGAACAAATTGAGGTATGGTTAATGGGACGATAATTGCTGACTTCATGTCGCGAGCCACTTTTATAGCGGGGCTTAATTGTAGAGTTTTTCCACTGAAGAGGGAAGGAACCTGATGTTAAAGAAAGTGTATAAATATTAAGCAGAAGTAGAGGGATGTCTTCCCCTCCGTATTTTAGAGCAACAGGGTAAATGCCATCAGGACCAGGTAAGTGAGAAGGTTTGATAATAGCTAACTGAGAGCGTATGAGCCATGCATCAACAGGGATATGGCTTAGGAACGTACTTGTACTTACAGGAGGAGGTGGGGGCAGTATGTGATCTTCGATGTTGAAGGAAGCAGCAAAATATGAATTAAAAACCTCACAGATTGTTAGAGGATCATCTACAGTGGTTTTGTCCTGCAGTGTCACTACTGAGATGGCAGGGTCTCTCCCATTATTCCTGCGTCTCATTAACTGCATCAACTGCGAGCTCTTATCTGTGCTCTTAAGCGCACGTTCTTCTTCACTCATGCGGAGCATTTTGGTTCTATATTCAATTGCATTGAACATTTTATGCATTTGCATGATGAGAGAGAAGTCGCATGTTTTTCGGTACCGTGATTTAAGACTTTTGAGCTTGCCTTGCTCATTTGGAGTGAGACTCATGCCGTTACCGTACACATTACGGTGTTTTGACTTTTGCGGGGCTAAGATGTTCATGCAATACCTGAAGTGTTCATTAAATGCCTCGGTTGCAATACTAGGATCGGAGGTAAGAAAGAACGTGTTCCATTCCAGAGATCTCAGCAGTGTGGTGAACACGTTCCAGTCGACGAATTTAGTTTGACGGTAGTGTATGACGGTCGACTCTTCAACAGCTTTTAGGTCGAACGTTAAGTTCACTATGTTATGATCACTTCCTGGAAATTGTTCCAAGACGGATACAGTGGCAGAAGAGATGCCTGTGGTAAAGATGAGGTCTAAAGTGTGGTCTAGTCTAGTAGGCGCTAAAACATGTTGGCGCCATCCGTTTACTTGGACACATGCAAGGAACTCAGCTTGACTTGCGGGGGCGGTGAAAGAGGTCCAGGAGATATTGGGCATGTTGAAGTCTCCGCCAATTATTTTGTACTGTGAAGGTAAGTTTGATACATAGTTCATTCCGTTATTAAGGTACGTAATGTCGTCCTGAGTGGCGTTAAGTGGTCTGTAGACACATCCTAAGAGTGATTCACAGGGTCCAGTAGACACTAACAGCCACAAGGAATCATCTATCATACGAAGACATGGCTCATCGAGTATGGTTGCAGAATATTGCTCCCTAAGGTAGATTAAACATCCTCCACCTCGTCCTACACCACGATTTCTGCGGAACATGTGATAACCTGTAAGGTTTAGTTGTGTGTCAGAAGTCTGAGGGGTGCGCCAAGCTTCAGTGACTAGATTATTATAAGGATGATATGAGAATATAAAGGATCTAAAGATATGCATCTTATTAATTATCGAACGTGCATTGAAAAGCGGCAAACTTAGTGCAATTTTCTTGTTCGGCACCATTTTTATACTTCTAAAAATGTGTAAATCAGAAACATCTTTGTGCTTCAAGGACTGTGGTGATAATGCTTGGTCTGATGTCATTGTTATGAGCTCATTAGAAAATGGTTGGGTGTCACCTGCGTTTGAGTCCATGACAGAAGGTGTTGGAATAGTGAAAGAAAGGTTTGGTTGGGTAGTGGAACAATGGGGACGGAGCTAGCAGGGGAGGTTTGAAAGGTATGTGTCCCACCAAAAAAGGGTAACGATGAGGTAAATTGGTCATGCCCGCCTGCTCGTTGTCAATGAAGACATCGCGGGTTGCGTTTAAATGAGCATTCGAAGTGTAGGGTCTATTCGTATTGAATGGGGTGTTGAACATAGGATGAACAACTTCAGAAGGGTTTCGGTTTAGTCCTGCATGAATAGATGCGTCACGCGAGATACTGCTATAACTAGGCAGAGGCCTGTAATCGAGTGATGATAGGAGATGTGTCTTTTTAATCGCTATGTACGGGTTCACGTTTTCATGCCTGTTTATTCTCTTATGATGGACAGGAGGAAACCTCTGGCGACCCGTAGAGTAGTGATTTGGAGAGGGTTTCTCATCACGGACACCCCATTGGTGGTCAGTTTGTGGTTTCCTATGGGATTGGTTCGAAATCGCGACATCAACGTGTTTTTTATTAATAGACTGGCGGTGTCCTGTCTTATCTGAGCCGGTTTCCGCGCACATGGGTTGCGGTCTAGACACTCCATTCAGTTCTATATGGACAGAGTCGTTCGTGTGCCCACTTTTGCCAGTTGGTTTCTCGACCGAGGTAGCCCCAACGCTCGGCACGCTGTTGGAACCGTCAAGATCTATTGTTAGATCAATTAGGTCGGCGAATTTGTTCTCTTTGATGAAGTTAGCATTGTCGGTAGGGTCGCTAGTGCATTCGGGAGTGGTGCAACAAAGCGATACTGCGCAATCTTTGGAACCCATTTTGTCATTTTTGGATATCGTTGTACCCTGTTTCGATACATCCTGGATGACATGGTTAGAGACGGAGATGGGGGTTTTGTCCAGTAGGAGTTTTTGACATTCTCTTTCAAGGGGCATTCCTGTCCTCCATAATTTTCAACAGTTTAAGCGGGGTTTTAGACTTAATAAGGTCCTGGCTCTGTATGAACGGTTTCGCATTTGCCTCGCCATGGAATTTGAATAATAGCGGGCAGCAGAACTTTTGTGTCGTCTTTCGAAGACGGATGCGGGTACATGATGTTGAGTCTATCCCAGTAACCTTCAAGTGTATCATTATAATGCATTCAAGGTGCAGCTTATTTGAAACATCGAATACGATGGCAATGTTTGAGCAACGCATTCGTATATACTTGGCTGTAGTATCGATCAAGAAAACGGAAGTCGACATTTCCTGTGAATAAAAATAAAGTTTCCCCAGGATATTATCGGGCAGGAACAAGGTAGTTTGGCTGGGCTCAACGAGGTCACAAACATAATCAATAATTTTTGCAGTGAGACACTCGCGAGTGGCGACTGAACGTCAGTGAAACGCAATATCGCTAACAAAGTTGATTCTGTCCCAGCCACTGGTCGTTTCATAAGAATCTTCAATACAGTAAGCGTGAAACTTTCATCTTAATGGCGTTTGGATGGTGGCAAGTCAGCTTACCAAAGTGTGTTGTGGAAAACTAGTCATCGTCGCAATAGGCCCAAGAGGTATTTCATATTTTTGTATACTAGGAAGGCCGTTAACCGGAGGTGTCGAGAGCTTACAGGGTTTAAGAGATTTACATGCCACGTAGTCAATTATTCGCAGTTGTAGAGGAAGTTGGGAATGCCCTTCTTAGGCGAATTCCCATTTCGGTGACATTTTCCATTGTCTTTTTGATGAAAAGTTACTTGGTCTCCTAACGTTACGGCATCTTCTGAACATACGCGTCTCCCCGCAAAATGACTCCGCCAGAGCCCTCATCGAGATAAAGTGTCACCACATTTTTTGAGCTCTCTCGACGACCGCAGGCCCCAATTTGTGATAGCAGAAACTCAAATTCCCGGATCCTTGCTCAGCGTCAGCGGGCGTCTGTCGATCTGGAAGGCGATCATTGGAAACAGGGTGTAGCATCACTCTTGGGGATTACAGTGAATACCAAGAACAAAGTAAGATTACTCGCATAATGCACTTTTAGATAGGTGAGAATCAAGCAGAGCCTTAAAACGATCCCTAAAAGCTCCGCTGACGACCTCAGAAGAAAGGTTGTTCCAATAGTTAATAATCCTATAAGAAAAGAACTGCTGTTTAAGAAATTTCCGAGGACGAAGTTTGAAAAGCTTCATATTACGTCCTCGCCGGCTGTCACCATTCGCTACAGCGAAAGACTGTTCTACGGAGCCTACTCTAAAGAAGAATTGTGTAACTATTTAATTACCGCAGAGTCTACGAAATTTAAGTGGGTACAGGTCGAGAACTTCAAGTCGGGACTCGTAAGTATCATTACTCAGGCCCGCGACCATCTTGGTAGCCGCGCGCTGGACACGCTCAACAGCTAATATGTCTTTCTTTAGACCGGTATACACGACCTGATTCGCATACTCAAGGAGCGGTCTTATGTAAACCCCGTAGAACGTTTGAAACGCATTCTTGTCCATGTGAGGGAAAGTGTGCCTAATCATCATAAGAACGGCGAATCACTTTTTTGCCGCCATCTCATGATGACACCCAGCATAGCCTTATTCCTAACCGGTCGTGCATAACAGAACTGGTTTGACGGATGTTTAATACAATGGACTTTTCTCATGTTCTATGATTTTTGTTTATGCCAAAGTTTTTAACCAGGTTGCACATGGCCCCGAGAAACAAAATCAGAAGCCTGTGGTTATCAAAGAAAGGTTTCTCGCTGGATTGCCTTTACTCTAGAAGATGAAAATTTAAAGGTTGTAACTGGATGAAATCTCTCGTCTCCCTCTTTTATTTCTGTGGAATTCCCCCAACGATCAGTGATAGGCTCACCCTTATTTCTCATTCGCATAAGTGCCCTTGCGGACAGCACTTCCAGCAACGTCCCCAATCACGCCGACGACCTAAATAGATGAAATGCCACTGATCTCACTACACTACAGAATAATCTTGAGGCGATCAGGCGCTGGCCGGACAACTGGAGCATTCCAGTGAGTAAAAATGTACGTACGCATGCCACCTGGTAGGGACTCCGGCAATGCCTTAATGATCCTCAGTGCATTTAATACTGTGGATACCGTGAAAATCGATTTGAAGAAGGGTCTGAGCTTATGGCTGTCGTTTACCTTATCTTCCAATCGTGGCCATGAGATAGCTGCAAGAAAGGGGATTTCTGCTCAGGATGATTAGGCACACGTTGTTGCACATATACAGGAGGGCGTCCCGAACGCTTTGGAAGGTAGATGTGAGAACGCTTCTCGAGTATATTGATTAGGTCTCGCATATCGGCCTTTAAAGGGTACGCTGGCCATTGATTGTGTCCAGAGCACGGCTACTAAACTAGTTACGGCTTAAAAAATGCCGCATACGAATTTCAAATTGAAATTCCTGATATGCATACATTCGCATTTTGACGATACCGTGGTGATTAAACCCCAACACACTTTTTTGGTGGAGATCTAGCAGAACACTTCTTTATTTTAGTGAATGATGGTGGACGAAGACATGCTATGCGGCTTTACAAGCTCTGTCCCAGGACCCTTCCCAGGCAACACTTATCCTGTAATGGGATCAATGACCAGCCTTTATCCTAAAGTCGTCTTACGCGCTTCTGAATGTTGTTCCGAATCACTGCCCGACCCTCATTTTTCTGAAAACAAGGTGTTGATCTCATTGATACTTGTACTTATGCTAATCTGCGTGAAAGGTGTTCCATTCTGTTTTCACTTTTTGTTTGTCAGGTCAACGTGCACTCGCCTAACAGGTAGAAAGACAGACCAGCCGGATCCAAAATATTCCGACCTTCTGACTGCAACCGATGTACTGATCGCTCAGTCTCTTAATTGTTTGTGACACTGTTGTAGAGCGCAGTGAAAGTCAGTGGGCGCTCACTGAGTTGATTCGATTTGTTTTGTGCGACTCAGCGTGCTGTCATGTTGGTGGTGCTATTTCAGTTTTCGTTTGTGTAAATCATGCGCCTGGATTACTCTGTACTCAGCTTATAGAATATTGGGCAGAGTTTTATATTTTGCTTCATTTTTGTACAAATATGCCCTGTGATATTGAACAGGAAGCAGCCACCTCAGAGGACAGGCCTGACAGTGCGCCATCGTAATGACAATTCCTGAGTTTGGCAGTGAAGACTCTAAACTTTGACTCACACAGATCGAAGTCATTTTTGACTTCCGGCGGATCTACTCATATCTTACCAGATATCGTTATATCGTCTCAAATTTACCTGAGACCGTGGCAGCGTAGGTTGCGCATGCAATTTATGAGCGTCCAGCTGAAAACCCCTGCAGTGTAATCAAGTTGACCATTGTTAACCGAATGACAGCTTCTGACGAGGACTACGTCGGCACGCTGCTTGCCGGTACCGAAGTGAGAAGTAACACCCTCTCGCATTTGCTTCGTCATATGGTTCGGTTGTAAAACTAGCAGATCGTCAGCGAGCCACTGTTGCGCGAGTTGCTTCAGAACCTCTTATGCGAGTTCCTTAACACATCAGATGGGAAGGTCACTACTGACTAAGCTAGCAGAGTAGACTGACTGGTTGCTCCTGAGCAAGTAGCTTAATTGCAGGAGCTTCGTGGCCGCGACGGCCTCCAACAGAATACCTCAAACCTGGATAAGCAGGTTTCACTAGTGTCCTTGCGCTAGTCATTTTAGCAAAACTTTTGGCAAAAACGACCACCAGTACGATCGAAATTTTGCTCACGAAGTAGGCCACACACAAGATGATTTGATGAAGGTGTCTGCTATTAAAACCATCGGTTTGGAACGCGTGCTCGTCAATGCAGTCCACCTTGTTCTTTCCGGGGTGAGGAAACCCAAACAAAAAACAACAGGGCCCGTCAGTAATGGCGGCGGCTGCAACTATCAGGTACTTGTGTCTCCCGTTTTATATGTTCAAATTTTCAACGTCCCTCAGTTTCCTTGTTGATGCGGGCGTCGACGTTTATGTGGCTTCATCCACTAGTGGCAAACCTAACCTCGAACCGGTTTCCTATTCACAACAGACCGCTAACCACACAGTCATGCAGAAATGAAGAGAGAAATTACCTACCTTCTTCCTTGTTCTCCGTCGACAATTCCACCAGACGTTCACCTTTGCTGATATGCGGCGTTGATTTTCTCCTACTATGGACCCCCGGCAGGTGTGAGGAGTCTGAGGCTACTGGACAGCACAACATCTTTGTACAAACACGGAAAGGGCACCTCAGTTTGATCATAAGATTATGTTTGGCTATACCAAACAACGGTTTGGCAACACTGCTCCGACAGTTCCTAGGACTTATCAATCCATCAGGCTCACTGTTACAAAGAATCCAAGACGTTCTTCACCACATTATCACCAACGAACCAGCTGCCGTCACAAGCTCTCTTTGGTTACCACCAGAGTAATTTCAAACCACCGAGACCACCATTATTCAGCCTTTCAGTAGTCCTTGGACTTCGTCCTTGTATGTTGTACCTAAAACCTCACCCGGTGACTGGCGTCTGTGTGGTGATTATTGCGCTCCAAACGACGCCACCGTCTGCGACCTGTTCTAAATTTCATACGTTCACGATTTCTCCATCGATCTGCACGGTATGACTGTTCCTTCAAATGTTTATTTGGTCCGGGCAAATCACCTGGTCTTCGTGGCCCTGAAAGACGTATCGAATACAACAATCAATACTCCATTTGTAAAGTACGAAATCTTCCATGTCATTTAGTTCGCGAAATGTAGCTCAGACATCTCTTGGGTTCATGGACGGAATCAAACGTGATCTGCGCTTTATTCGTCCATGTCGACGATATTCCCGCAACGAGTAAGGACACACATCAATACATGTTACACCTCTGTACATTTCTTCCATCGTTTCACTCAGTATAGCATAACCCTGGACCGAATAAATTGTGCTTATGTGGTGGACTCCATACGTTTTTTGGGGCACCGAATCACCTTTGACGGCAATCAACCTGTAACAGAGAAAATCGTTGCACCTGGAGATTTCCCAATGCCACGATCCTCGAAACAGCCTGAGTCGGTTCTCAGATATTGTTAGCTGTTGCTGTCGTTTTATCCTGCATTTTTCAGAGTTGTTCAAATCTCTTGCAGATTTTTTAGTGTTGGGAAATAACCGCACACATTTGGTTTTACCGCTCCCAGCTAACTGAATTCTTTGCAACCAGTGACAAGTGATCACAATTAACGACCCTGACAGACATATGCGCAGACAAAAGTTTGAATCCCGTCTTGCAGACCTATGCATTCTAGTCAGCTGTCGGCTCGGTTGTGCAGTAGATCGTGAACAATCAGGCTTCAACAAGCGTAAACTTGCCATCATACCTTCGGTCGCGAGTTGCTGGCTATTTTACTCTGTATCAACCACTTCCCTCGAGTAGGGAGGTAGGCGTTTCACTGTCCTAACAGGTCGCAAACCAATTATTTTTCGAAACCAAGCCCAACCGCTGTCTTTCGAAGGAAATGCGGCAATTGTAATATATCTTCTAGTTCATAACAGGCTCAATATATGATCGGAGATGAAAAACGCCATCGTTCACGTTTTATTCACAGTTATTCAAGTGGCCTTCACCGAATTGACATAGGTCATTTGAATGAATTAGCAGCAGAACGGTTGCAGAAATGATTCACCTCCTCTCTCCTCAAATTGCTGGAGTTGTTTTTGCCAGCTGCTAAGACCCAAACATGTGGGATACCACGACAGTCAGCTGTCGTCCAACCATGCATGTAAACTTAAGAGGTCTGTTTTTAACAGTCACCACCACATGTCTCGGCACGTCTTCCGTGTCACCGTCAAGCTGATTTCAGGTCGATTTTTACGACCAAAATTGCACAGGGGCACACGAGAATGGGTAAGAAATTGCCTAGAATTCTAGCGTGGTGAAGTTTACTGGCATACCGCCACGGTCCCTGCATATTTGCCAACAAAAACGCAAGTTGCGATCATATAATTGCTGGAATTGTCGCGCCGCTGCCATATAAAGGAGATCATCGTTGTAACTTGGCATGTGTTAATCGCCTCACCAGACGGCCAGTGGGCACAATTATACCCAGCAAGAATGTAGAAACAGTTGTGCGAGCGTTCCTGCACTAGTGGATTTCATACTGTGGTTTTCCAACGAATGCCACCGCTGACAGAAGTACACAATTGCAATCAGAGCTGTTCATAAACTGCAAATAGTTTCCCGGAGTTGACGACATCCAAGCCACCACGCACCATCCAGCGGCAAATTTTTCAGTTGAACAATTCCATCGTCAGATGAAGGCCGCTGTTGAAGCCCATCTACACCACTATCGGTGGACGGATCATCTACTCCTTGTCACGCTTGGATTCCGATTAATTGTAAGGGAATCGTCAGTTGCACAACCGTATAATTAGTTTATTATACGGCATCTGGCTACCCTGGCGAGCCGCTCCATACGTGGAACATCGGCCACTATAATTTTGACACTACCACCTTTGTGCGACAGCTGAAGTCATCCATGACGGAAATCCGGCCTAAGACTAAACACCAAACACGAATAAAAATACTCCAATCGGGACTTTGTGATTTTGTTTACGTTCGTGTAGATGTCGTTAGGGCCCCCCTCCAAAAATCACGTTCCGGACCACGCCGCGTGATCAAGCGATTTTTAAAGTTATTTACGGCCGACCACAATGGATCTCACGATAAAGTGAGCATTGATGGACTTGAAGTTGTTCATTTCAAACCGCACCAGATCCTCACACCGGTTGTGAGTTATATCTTAATCCTAATGACTCGCAGTCCACGCAGCCCATGTCTAACGAACAACCTGTACATCCCCGGTCAAACCAGGAAACCCCGATTGCCCTCCCTCACAATCGTTCAGGCCGAACAGCCGGATGGCCAACAGTTTTAAACGAGCGTTGTGCTCACCATTTCCTCTTTGCTGTTGGGCGCTTCCATCCTTCTAACGCTCTAGGGGAGAGCTCTGTAGGGTGTTCTATATACTTTCACATGTTCATTAGTTTTATACAAAGTCCACACCAATTGTTCTTGCACAGAGTGAACACCACTTGTTTGATCCTATTAAACCTAGCAGTACACTTCTAGTGCGCGCGTCTCGGACCCTTGGTGCTTCTGCTCCACCCAGGTGTGTTGCTGTTTACGGTGAGATTGGGATTGCTTATAGTGAGCGACTGAGCAACTGCGTTTTTAATTGACTATCTGTGTTCATACTTTTGTATGCGACTAGCACCTAATAGGCTCATGCTTGTTTGTGCTGGTTACTTTTACAGGGTTGTTGCTGTAACCCCTGTCTCGGAAGAACGCTGTCCCCTGGGATATCCACGCTACCTCAAAGTTGGTTCTTGAGTGTTACGGGCCTCGTAGAGGCCCAAACTTTGTTTCTGAGTTTAACGGGTGACCAGGTGAGAACGGTCGGCTTGTACGTTACGTCTTCCGATCATTTTGCCTCGAGCTTAGGTGGAACCCGAAATTGTGAAAACTTCCTCGTGGTTGTCTCTGGAGATGGCCGTCGTCGGACTCAAAGCAGAATTTGGATACATATCCGCCGAGACGCCTAGTCATCGGATTCAAACCGCCGGTCTGCTAGACGGCAATAACACAGCAGATACCTCATCCACAGTTAGTACTTGAAAGCTTCTGCACACTGCCGATAGCTCTCCCGATCCCGACTATCTCGCTTAGAGCATTGCATGGAGTTGTCGAGATGTTTGCTAATCTACCTAGACTGTTATTCATGCAGTCATTCTCAAGTGGCCTGATACCCAGAAGTTGGAAGTTTGCCACCGTTACCCCTGTCTGCAAGGATATCAAGCGCAGTCAGCCTGGTGATTGCCATCCAGTCGCTATGACGTTCTGCTTGTCAAACTTTTGGAGGCGCTCGTGGTCGACTCGCCCCAAGTATACTACGTATCCATTTGCGACGTGTTCAATAGAGTTTTGGAAAGGTTCCTTGTACGACGAATCTGCTGATGGACACTGACCGGTGCACGAATTCAGCGAACCAGAGTATTGGCGTTGATGTTGTTTACTTTGGCTTCGCTCACACGTTTGATCGGGTGAACTGCTCGGTTCTGACTGACAAGCTTCAACACCATGGAGTGCATGGAATCGTATTTTGTTAGTTGACACTGTCGCGTACACGCCAACTGTGCGTACTGTAGCTGCCAAGGCAGTTTCAGTGATGTGCCTCAGGGTTCCATTCTCGGTTTGCCTCTGTCCCTAATCCTCATCAGTGATCTTTCCCGCTCGATTTGATCTCCACTGCTACCGCTTGTGGATTTCTCAAGATTTGGCGACCACTTTTTACACCCAATACACACTGTATACTGCAAAGTGGTCTGATTATCTTGCTCCAATGGTCTCCGTCGAATAAACTTGAAGTCAACGCCGAGCAGTCTAAGGCTGTGCATACTTGACATTTGTCGGACATGTACTATTTTATTGATTTTCCTGTTCAGTCGGTTCTCATAGGAGGGAAGTGGGAGAGCTTGTTCAAACTAGTGGTGTGGATGGTCTTGAACTCTGCAAACGGCGCCAACTGACGTCGCGCAGTGGGGCACTTTATGGCCTGGCAGCCTTGCTGTTCCTTCCGATCATCGGCAGCCACACTGAACATATAAAGTACGTGTCCTACTAGCAGAAGCTGTACAGTTTCATGACCCCGGCCATCGGTCGCAAAATGGCTCATTCCGTAGGTACGCGCCGGTGGACACACGGATGACTCATTTGATGGAGACTGTGGCAAAGGCCACAGTGATCAAGCACCGGGAGTCTGTATGCGTCTTCCTCACGAACGGGTCAGGTTTCTGATATGTGAAGGAGGCCAAACGTGCAAACCTCTCGTACACTATGTGTTCAATCGACAACTGTGTGTCGTTGCGACAACACAAACAACGTGGGTTTACGAATGTTCCGCGTACTTTTGCCATACTCGTGGACACCTCGTCTGCAACCGTTCATGCTGACGGGGTAGCACCGTTCAGGTAAATGAAGCGAAATACAGTCCCTAGTTGCGTTAGTGAGACTGTGTATGACTCAGACACCTGTAAGTTATCACGACGACTAGACAGGTGGGTTTAAAACCTTAAGGAACGGTCCGACCTGTCTGAGATAGTTCGGTTATCTGTTGATGCTAGAGATCGCGTGGTTAGCTGCGACGTTTCAGACAACTTTTCGTTGAAAATCGAATTAGGTTGGTTTTTCATCATCCGTACGTGTTGTGATAATTCGATAATAGTCTCCATATTCAAGAATGGATTTCGGGGCTCTTGAGAAAACCATACGGGGCATTAGTTTGACCCAGTCCTTTCTAGGGTTCTGGCATTATCATATTTTGTCGATTCATTGCAGACATTTGGGAAGAACAGGCAGGGTTTCGTCCTGGGCGGGGATGTAGAGATCGCACTTTTATTTTCGTCGAACTATGGATCATCGTCAGGTACATAGCCGATCAACATTGCCGTATTCCCCGATTATAGGGGTGCGTTCGATTCGGTGAACCGATCCACACCTTTAAGATCGCCCAGACGCAGGGGTGCGCCAACTAAGCATGA